>JAPKLW010008127.1:0-13859 GCA_026898455.1 Plectranthus barbatus | reverse complement strand
ACTCAGCTGATGAGGAAAAATACAGAATATTTCTGGGTTTTACAAGTAAACCTATCAGATCTAAACCCATGAAACCATTTCCTCACATCAGCTCTAACCTAAGGATCTTCCCCCTCAAACTGGGAGAGATATTGCTCGATTAAATTATGAAGTAAGAATCTGAGCCAGGTTAGAAATAAAAGATACCAAATGGAGTGCTGGTGCTGATTACACAAAATGTGTAAGTTCAGCTGGTAAGTAAAAATCAGTAGACATTAGTTGGACAATGAGAAATTGTCGTCAACCCGTCAGTAATCAATCCATTAATGATGCAATTACAAGTACAGGATTAAAAATAAAAAAAAAAAAACTGACTAGTCTAACTGGTACAAAAATACTTGACCAAAAATTGAAGAGTACAAGACCTATGGCTGAGAAGAAGATCCAGGAGATTGATTTCGATTAGCTAGGTTCCTCAAGATCTCAGTAAGAGCCGCCATGTCTTGTCTGCTCTTCTCCCTTTCTTCAGCAGCTATCCTCCTCTCCTCTTCAGCAAGGCGGAACCTCTCAGCCTCGGCACGTGCTCGCGCATCTTCCCCCTCTTGGATCCGCACCAAAAAGGAGTTCACTCCAGAGGTGAAGGTCTCCATTTGTTGCGCCATCTCTGCTCGGTAGGAGGAAAAGCGCTGGTCCATTCTGGCATCAATGAGATCAAGCAGTTGCGCAGGCGGATGGACCTCGGAGAGAGGCTGTGCTGAAACTGCAAGGGAAGAGGAAGGCACATCAGTTGCGGAAGGAGCCGCTGCTGATTCAGATGCAGCTGATAACTCCATCGGGGCTGGCTCCTCCGCTGGCACTGCAGCAGCTGCTGGTGCCTCTACTTGTGCTTCCTCAGCCGGCTCTGCTACTGATTCAGCCACCACTGGCACTGCTGCTGGAGCTGGCTGGACTTGTTCAGTGAATTCCACCACTTGCCAGTCCATAGAATCAGGGACGAGATCGCCCGAGACAATAGGAACATGAGGGACGGCAAGGGTCAGCCACAAGCCACGAGAAGGATCCTCCTCCACGATATGGTCTACCAGCAAGGCGCAGGCAGCCATGTCGAACAGGATAGCATGATAGGGAGGGATCCTTGGGAGGGTAACCAGCACTCTGAGGCGTCGGAGCGCGTACGTCAGCTGGTACCCCCGACTGCTGACTCGGAACTGGAGGAAAGGTAACTTAACCTTTTGTCGTGGCGGGAGGCCGGAGCTTCCAGTCAGCTGCCTATACTCTGCAATCTTCAGCAAGCGGCGCTGGATCCTCCTTGTAGACAGTTGCTGGTGGCATTCAGGATCGGTGCCCATGAAAGCATTGGCCCACTCCTCCTCCGCTCTCCAGTAGCCAAGGCCCAGCCTGGCATAGAGAACCGCCCGCTTCTCCACAGTCAGCAGGCGCTGGCATCTGTCAAAAATTGCCATCTCCGGAACTCCAGACATAGTTCCGGATCCACCCTCCAGAGCCTTCGGTAGCTGGAAATTATCTCGTCATTGATGGCATTTTCCACCTCCACCGCGATGTTCTCAGCATACTCATAGAGAGTGGAGTTGTAATATTCCACTGGCTGCAGGGGCAGGCACCAGGCAGTGATTCTGGAGGCATATACCGACTGGTGAGGGAGTCCGCTGAGAGGTATGATGTTGTATGCAGATGGCTCTGGCACTCTTGAATTATGAAATGCCATCTCCCCGCGCTGCTCCCACCGGTGCACTCCTGTCACTCGTGCCTGGAAAGTATCCTCATCAACCAGTTGATGCTCTTGGATGCAGAGCATATAAGGACGCCTTTCAGATCGTGCACGCCTAACTGGTGATGTTGAGGATGCTGCTGGCCGCCCAGAAGTTGATGTCGAGGCATCGGTGGATCGGGGGCGACGAGCAGAAACTTGAGCCTTAGCGTCAAAGTCTGGGAATAGATCCCTTGGCTCCATCCTCTGCACCATTGAGTGAGATACCACCTGCTCAGCTGGCTCCTGCTCTGGCTCCTTAGCCCTTGGTTCCTCTTCATCCTCGGATTCAGAACTGGCATCCGAGGAGCTCGCCAGTTGTACCGGGGTGGTCGTCCGCTCTTCTTCTCCTTCACTGGCACCCCCTTGCGCGGCCAGTGGGACGTTGTCACCTCCACCACCCCCTTGCACGGGTGGAGGGACATCAGCGGTTTCCTCCTCCGGCTGGTACTCATCCACAAGGGATAGTACATCCTTGTCAGTGCCCATCACCAGCAGGTGTTCAAAGGTTTCTTCAGATAAGATTTCGCCTGGTGCTGGTGCTGGTGGCCTTGTACTTGTGGATTCGAACGCTTGTCCTTTGCCCCTGGTCGCCAGCCTCAGTTGCTCCTGTATTTCCTGCTGGCGCCTGGCCTCAGTCTCAGCCTTGATCTGAGCAAAGCGCTCATCCCTGGCCGCCAGCTCCGCCTCTCGCTTCTGCTTCGCCAGCAGAGCCCGGCGCCTTGACTTGGCCTGCTTCTTCCTCACCAAGGAAGCACTCCTTGCCTTCTTGGCGTGCTTCTCAGCCTTCTGCGCCTTGGTCATGACTCGCTTGCGCTTGCGAGTCATCTTCTCCAGCGTCTCCTCCTCAGTCAGCCCCAGAACGGACTTCTTGACTGGGATGGAGATCTTCCCAGACTCGGGGTGATATGCCACAGCTGATGGTGGCTGCTGGTGCTGGGAAGTCTTAGGCTTCTTGCGGGAGGGCTTCTTGGTGACTGGCGCCTGCATGACTGGTTGAGGGCGACTTCCAGAAGCCTCCACTTCTGCATCCTCCAGTTGGGTGAAGAGAGACTCGGTCTCCATCTTCCTTTTCAACTCTGCCCTTGCCTCCTCCGTCAGCGGCTGTGCCATGACTGGCACCTGTTCCCCTTCATCCTCCTCTTCTTCCTCCGAAACGACCGTGGCTGGGTCGACTGCTGTCTTTCCCTTCAGCCTCCGCGGCTTATGGTAGTCAGGGCGGGGCAGCTTTGCCTGCTCCTTAGTGGGCGGAATGAAATCCGAACTCACCAGTTGCTCCCCCTGGTCCACTCCATCTCCAATCTCCATCTCCAAAATATGGCTGATTCGCAGCCCAAAAGATACGGAGTGAGTGAACGTCCCATCAATTGGAATGTTGATGTTGCGATCAACATTCTCCAGCAGTCTCCCGAAAAAGAACTCGGCCCAGTTCCCTTCCACGCCATCCACCAGCGCGCACATCACGGAGAATTTGCGCAGGCTCAACTCAGCATATGAGCCAACTTCGCATTGCAACATCCTGACGACGATGTCGCACACCATCTGCCACCAGTCGTCCATCTCCGACTTCCGCATCCCAGTGCGAAAACTCGTCACCCCCTCCCTCTTCCACTGCGTCCATCGCCTCCTGAACTCCTCGACATCGTTGTGGAAGTAGGTGGCTATCTCCATTCCCTCGTTCCTCAAACCGAACAAGTTGGCGAGGTATTCGGCGCTGACAGTGATCAGATGGCCGAAGACGGAAGTGGTGAAGGACTTCCTCCCGTCAGCAATCACGGCCCGTGCATAGAACTCCGCCACCATATGCGGATGGAAGGTCTCGGGTCTTGCCGTCAGATATTGTCGAAGGCCTTCCCGGTCGATCATCTCGATCAACTCCTCTCCATAGTTCTTGCGCGCCAGCTTCTCGTTCAGAATTTTTTCTTTCTGAACCTGCGCTGCCCTGATTTGCGCGTTCGAGAGTTGAGCCCTGGTCGCTGGCTTGTTCAACTGAACCAGTCGAGCGAACGGTAGGGTGTAGTCTACATCGTCCATCTGTGTGATGCCAGTATAAGTCGGCATGTGGGCTTCTGCGACTGGTAAGTCTGGTGAACCAGACGAAGAAGATGTAGATGGAGATGGAGGGTTATCATCTGGTTGTCGGGAAGATGAAGCCATAATTTCAGAAGAGATCTTAAGGAAAGCTTGAGAGAGTAGGGTTTCTGAAATGAATGATCGTAAAGGTTTTTCCGTCGAAAAAGCATCGGGTATTTATACCCAAGTCCATGCAGGATCAAACGATCAAGATCAACGCTCAGCAAGCGGGGATCGACGGTCATCAGCAAGCCCGGTTTCCTGTGCGACGTGCGCGGTCGTGCTGACGTGGGCTACGTCGTGTAGCTGACGTGGCGCTCAGCGGTTGGTGGCAACCAAACGTCGGACTGCGCAGACGCTGTGCGCATTAAATGTGGCATTAAATGCCGCATTAAATTCGGAGAGTTGTACACGCCACTTGGATTTGAACAATCCCGCCTTTTCTGAGACAGCTGGCAAGACTGGTCATCAGTAGCACATACCAGTTGTATACTTCCCCCTAACTGGTTGGCCTCTTCATCAGTTAGCAACTGATACTACTTGCTGATAGTACTTGCTGCTGGCAGACTTCCATCAGTTATCAGCTGGCAACAGGAAAGATAGAAAATTGAGCGCTTGGACTCAATTTTATTCCGCATAAACTTCTCTTCTCTAGGAATTGGGAGCTGGGACCCAATTTCGCTTCAACTGATGGCCTATGCTGGCAAGATTCCGCTAGTAGACACCACTTGATGGATAGAGATACCACTTAAATGAAAACAACTAAGAGCTTGGACTTAGTCGTAATCAGCGTCCTCCAGAAGATCAAGAACAGAATGAGAGCTGGGACTCATTCTTCCTCATTATTGGGACTCACATCAATCTCCAAAAGACCGAGTTTGATGCACAACTCCTTAAATCTTGCTTCTGGCAGTGGCTTGGTGAAGATGTCAGCCAGCTGATCTTCAGTTCTGATATAGTCCACGCTGACATCCTTCTTCTCGACATGATCACGAATGAAGTGATGTCGAATATCTATGTGCTTGGTTCTGGAGTGATGAACCGGATTCTTCGTGATGCACATAGCACTGTTGTTGTCGCAATAGATTGGAACACAGCCAGTGTCCACTTCATAATCCTCCAGTTGTTGCTTGATCCAGATAATTTGAGCACAGCAACTGGCAGCGGCAACATACTCAGCCTCAGTGGTAGATGTAGCAACTGAGTGCTGCTTCTTGCTAAACCAACTGATTAGCTTGTGTCCTAGAAACTGACACGTACCACTGGTACTCTTCCGGTCAATACGGCATCCAGCGAAGTCTGAATCTGAATATCCAATGAGTGTAAGCTCATCATTCCTGGGATACCATATTCCGAGAGATTCAGTCCCCTTCAGATATTTCACTATCCTCTTGGCAGCTTCCATGTGTGACTTCTTCGGATTTGCTTGAAATCTGGCACACACTCCGACTGAATAAGAGATGTCGGGTCTGCTGGCTGTGAGATAGAGAAGTGATCCAATGATTCCTCGGTAGATGGTAGGATCAACTGATTCACCTTGCTCATCAAGGAATATTTGACAACTGGTGCTCATAGGTATTCTGAGAGACTTAGTTTTCTCTGGGCAATACTTTTGGATTAAGTCCTTCGTATACTTCCGCTGGCTGATAAAAATTCCATCAGCTGACTGCTGGACCTGGAGTCCGAGGAAGTATGTTAACTTGCCCATCATACTCATCTGAAATGATGTCTGCATCAGTTGAGAAAACTTCTCGCAGAGAATTATATTCCTTGATCCAAATATGATGTCATCAACATAGATCTGCACCATCAGCATGTCACCTCCATCCTTGAGAAGAAAGAGAGTCCTATCAATCTTCCCTTTCCGAAATCCATTGCTGGTGAGGAATTGTGACAGCGTTTCGTACCAAGCCCTGGGCGCCTGTTTCAATCCATACAGGGCCTTTCTCAGCTTGTACACCTTGGTGCCAACTTCAAAGCCTGGAGGTTGCTCGACATATACCTCCTCTTTTAGCTCGCCATTCAGGAAGGCGCTCTTCACATCCATCTGGAACACTGTGAAGCCGTGATACGCTGCATAAGCAAGGAACAGCCGTATCGCCTCCATTCTGGCAACTGGTGCGAAGGTCTCATCGAAATCGATCCCTTCACACTGCCTGTAACCTTTGGCGACTAATCGAGCTTTATTTCTGACCACGGTGCCATTCTCATCTCGCTTGTTCTTGAAAACCCACTTGGTGCCAATCACTGACTGATGTGATGGTCTCTCCACCAAGTCCCAAACGTTATTGCGAGTGAATTCTGCAAGCTCCTCTTGCATGGCATTAATCCAATCAGCGGATTCCAGCGCAACTCCTATGGAAGTAGGTTCCATTTGAGAGATAAAACAACTCAGGAGCGCACTGCCGTGTCGAGTCTGGACAGAACCTTCCGGATCACCAAGAATAGCATCAGTTGGGTGATCCCTCAGCCATTTGGGAGGACCAGCGACTGCTGGTGCCGGCTGTGAAACAGGTTCATCTGTCCTGACGACTGGTGCTTCCACATTTCCACCAGTCGGGGCTGCAACATCAGCTGGTGCTGGACCTTCACCAGTTGGAACAACTTCATCAGCATCACCTTCTGACTGGTTGTCTGAACTTTCACCAACGTTGTCAGCATCAGCTGGAACATCCATTCCAGCTGGTCCATCATTGCCTTCTTCTTCAAAAAGGCCAGTAGGGATTCCCCCTAGATTGTTGCATGGATTACTCAGAGAGATTGAGTGAAAGGTCTCAGCAAGGTCACTTGCATCACCGACCCTCTCAGGTTGCTGATGGGCACCTGAGGGAACTGGTTGTGAAGATGATCCATTCATAGGTCTAGTCGAACCAGTTGGTTGAGCATCGGAAGAATTCCTGCCCAACTGGTCGCTGACATCCTCGACCTCAGGAACATCTTCAGCCAGTTGGCGTAAGGTCCTGCGCACTAAAGTAGCTTCATCAAAAACAACATTGCATGTTATTTCCACAAGCTGGGTAGTCTTGTTAAATACTCTATAGCCCTTGTGAGAGGGATGTCCATATCCGACAAACACACCCTCATCAGCCTTAGGCGAGAAAGCATTTAACTTCGACTTCCCATTATTATGGATATAACATGGTGAACCGAATGCACGAAGATGAGCTATAGAAGGCTTACGACCAAAGTACACTTCGTAGGGAGTTTTCTGGAGTCTGTCGTTGATCCCGCTTCTATTCTGAGTGTAGCAGGCAGTCACCAACGCTTCTCCCCAGAAACTCTGTCCCAAGCCGGACTCAGCCAGCATGGACCGGACTGCTTCTTTCAGTGTCCTGTTCCTACGTTCTGCCAGTCCATTCTGCTGCGGTTGCCTTGGAGTAGATCTCTCATGCTTGATCCCGGCCTCCGCGCAAAAATCCATCAGCGGACCGTTGCAGAATTCAGTCCCATTGTCTGAACGAATTCGCTTTACCACAGCTTCGCGTTGCTTCTGCGCTTGGATGATCAACTCAGGAAGAATCACCTTCACCTCATCCTTGGTTCTGAGAAGCTTGACCTATGTATAGCGCGAGTAGTCATCAACTACTACCAGCGAATATCGCCTTCCTCCAATGGTTTGCGGCGTTACTGGTCCAAACAGGTCCATATGTAACAGCTCGAGTACCTGACTGGTACTGGGGTAGACTAGCGACTGGTTCTTGAAGGACTTCTTGGTTTGCTTGCCTTGCTGGCATGCCTTGCAAATTCCTTCCTTCTTGAACCCGCCCTTGGGAAGACCATCTACAAGATCATGCTTGGTTAGGTAATTAATAGTTTTGAAGTTCAGATGACTTAACCTTTTGTGCCACAGCCAGTTAGTTTCCATGGAACTGGTGGCTACGAAGCATGTATCAGTCTTCCCACTCTGCCAGTCAACGACATAAAGGCCTCCTTTCCTAACACCTCTCAGCTTGGTCTCACCAGAATCTTCATTCTTGATCTGGCACCCAGACTTGTCAAACACAATGGTATAACCATTGTCGCACAGCTGACTGATGCTCAGGAGGTTGTGCTTCAGGTTGGTAACAAGGGATACGTTGACAATACGCACATCATCTTTCTCTATGCATCCCTTGCTGATAACTCGGCCCTTGGAGTTATCACCAAAGATAACTGGAGGTCCTCTGACCTTGGTAAGCTCTGAAAACAGGAACTCCTCACCAGTCATATGAGCGGAGCAACCACTATCAATGATCCACTCGCTCGACCTCTGAAGCTAGCTTGCATGACCTAGTTCCTGTAAGAAAAATAGAATCATTTAGGTCCCCGATCATCAGCGGGTCCTGCAGGGTTAGATCTCTGGATCATTCCTTTCGGAATCCAGACTTGTGTGATCTTCAGCTTGGTGTTACCCTTGCTGACATCACCTGTGGCCTTTCCCTTCCTTATAAAATAATGCATGGTTTTGGAAGGTGTGGCTGTGTGTGTAGATCCTCCGGAGGTATTCTTCCTCCAAGAGTGTCGGAAATTTCTTTCCGACTGATCGTGTTGCCTTGGTGGTCTCTGAAATTGAGGACCACGATGATTAGCCTTCCCAGCCCTTGAGAAAAGGTTTTGATTGGGCTCAGGCCTCCGATAGGTATTCTTCCTATCGGGAAATATCCTCCTCTCAGTATTCCGCTGAGATTTGGATCCCTTGTAAGTATGCTGGCAACTGGCATACTTGTAAGGTTGTGCGTGGAATCTCTGAACAGCTGGTGCTGGCTGTCGGATTCCACTGGCAGCTGACGCTGACTTCCTTGCCTTGGAATATTTTGGCATAGTCTGCGTCCTGGGGTGAACTGGCGTCCTGTCAGCAGAGGACCTTGCCAGTTGAGGTTCTTGTCGTGATGACTCACCTCTATATCTGGGCTTACGGTTCCTATGCTGATTAGCCATTCGGGACTGACTGGTATTACCAGCTGATGCTGATGCATTTACCAGTTTGCCCTTACCCTTATGAGTACTGATTTGTTCGGGTTGATTTATGCTCAAATCTTTTGTAAATCCCAACCCGGACTTATCAGAAGGCTTTCTCCAATGACTTAGAGCTGCTTCTAAGTCTTTTGAGCCTTTATTTAGAAAATTGATTCGATTTTCTTGCTCCAGAACGAGATTGTGAAAATTATCTCGCTCAGTTTTTGTAATTTGAAAGTCTTGGAGCAATTCAGAATGAGCCTTTTTCAAACTTGCTAGTTCTTCGCTGATGGACCTCGATTTTTCAATCTCACTGGTCAAAACAGTAATTTGACCTTTCAGCGAAGCATTTTCACCAGCCAAAATGTTTTTTATTTCATAAAATTTTAAAAATTCATGCTGAAGAACATCTAAAGTGACATCTTCAGAGTCGGAGCAATGCGACTCAGAATCGTCTATGATTTGTACTGGCATGATATGCAATTGAGGAACTGATTGTACCTCATTGTCAGCAGCAAGTGCCAGTTGTTCCTCATCTTCAGCATCTTCTTCAGCTGGCTCTTCTCCGAGAGCTGCCATAAATGCCAGGAGAGCTTCTTCTTCTGACTCTCCATCTGACTCAAACTCCCCATCATCATGATCGGGTATGTCAGGCACCTCAGTCCTTGTCAGCATGGCTTTGGCAACAGCCTTGGAAGCACGCTCTTCAAAGAGCTTCTTCAGCCTTTTCCTCTCAGTTTTGTCCACCTGTGGACATTCAAACTTTAAGTGATCAGGGGATTGGCACTGAAAACAAGCACGAGGAGCTCTCTTGACAAATTTCCCGTCAGATGAGCTAGAAGAAACTCCCTGTTTTGACTTGGCTTTTTCCAGAAGGAAAGCCAGTCTTTTCATCTGTTGCTCTAGTTCAGCGATAGAGCTTTCGCCGCCTTTGGAATGAGATCCTGATGCGGACTGGATCTCCTTCGGCTGGTTGTGCTGTGCAGCGGGTCTCTCAGCATGGAAGGGCTTCTTGTGCTTCCTATTGAAGTCCTTTTTGACGAAGTACGCCTCGTCCTGAGCTTTAACGCTGGGGGATCCAACATTCCTGATGGCCTCGTTCTTATTCACCATCTGGATGTCCCACTCGTGTGCCTGCAACTGAGCAAACAACTCCTTGGGAGTCATCTTGGACAGGTCCTTTTCCTTCAGAGCTGTCGTCTTCACGAACCAATCTTCTTTAGGCATCTTGGACAGGATCTTCGAGTTAAGATCAGCATTGTCGTACTCTCTGCCCAGAGACTTCAGCTCGCTGACAATGGCGTTGAATCTCGCCTCCATCTCCTTGATGGTTTCTCCAGTCAGCATCTGGAAGGACTCGTACTTGTCCACTGCAACCTGCAATTTGTTGCGTTTCATTTGGTCAGTTTCTTGACATAAACTATCAAGATAATCCCATACTCCCTTGGCATTATCAAACTGGAGGGCTTCCTCCATCAGCGACTTAGGAAGAGAAGCTAGGATCAGCTCGTGAGCAATGGAATCCAACTGATTCCGCTTCCTGTCCTCGGCGTTCCATTCGCTTTGAGGCTTTGGGATCACAGCAGCTGGACGATCTCCTAGCTGGTGCTGTATCATGGTGATCTCAATCGGCCCTGTCTCTAGCACATCTTTCATCTCTGGATGGATGCTCTTTAGAGAGATGAGCGACCTCTTTCGCCATATATCATGCTTCACAGTCCCGTATTCGAGTAGCTTCGGATTATTCATCTTGATGCACCTGAGCTAATCAAACAGACAAACAAGGTGCAAGGAAAATGGATCTCGGTCCTAAGCGACACAGAAACGAACGGTCTGTAAGAACCGTCCGCTCTGATACCACTTGTTGGTCCCGGTTTATCAGAGTGTATAACGTTACGCAGCGGAAATATTGAACTTATAAGTCTAACTTGCACTCTGTCCTGCTGGTTGCTCAGCTGGCTGGCTGACTGGCTGGTCAGCTGATAGCTCAACACTTAGAACAGTTTAAGCCTAGTTTGCACAGTTATCAGTTTTCAGATATACACCAGCACTTGAGTGCTGGGTTTCAAATACAAATTAAATACTGAAAGCAGATAAAGGCAAAGGATTTTTATAGTGGTTCGATCAACTGATCTACGTCCACTCTCCAGTCGACTCACTGGAAATTCACTATAAGAGTAATTCGGTACAAAGAGTCCTACGATCTATCTCCAGCTGGTAGATGCCCCGTCTACCAGTCCACTGGATCAACCGCTCCCGGTCCTTGTCCTTCTTCAACTCTTCGTCAGATGGATGGAGTGCGAGCACGTCACTTCAACCTCCTCCTCTGACTGGTTGGGTGTTGAGTTCTCCCAAGAACGTAAATCCTCTACGGCAAACTGCCCGTAATAACTCAAGAGCTGGCTGGCTCTAGAGCTGCTATGTTCTTCCTCAGAAAGAGAAAGAACACCAGGTGAGGTCTGTAACTTACAAGCTGGAAGCTTGAAGTCTCGTGTTTGAATAAATCAACACACGGATAGCCTTTAGAGAGGCCTCGAAAGTTGTAAGCTTTTACTTGCTTGAGCGTAATAAATTTCAGTCTTTCGGTAGGTGGAGAGTTGGCCAAGAACATTGAATGTTGATGGATCCCAGGTATTTATAGCTGAGGGATCCCATTCAAATATTCTAGCCGTTTGGACACATCCGGAAAAGTCTCTGTCCTCGCATGTCCTTCTGACGGCGGCAGGTAGGAATTTCCGAAAAGTGCCATGCTTGTGTCCGCTTTTTCTGACACAGACCTCTTTGTGTCAGAACGGCTCTATTCGTCAGTACGAGGAATCACAACTGGTGTCTTGAACTGATAGACTTTAAGGATATCCTTCCTTAAAGTCTTACTTTGTCAGTATATTCCTCAGACGAATCTTCCTTTTGTCTCTAAGATGCTGGGAGAGTGAATCTTCAATTCTGCTGGTAACCTCCGACTGGTAGAACATATTGGTGATCTTGTGCTGGCAGTCTCTGCTGGTGACTTTCCTTAGCACAATCAAGGTCTACCAATTTGTCTGGATGTTAACCCTTTCTTGGAATCTCCCATGACTGGTGGCTTCACCGCTGGTGAATAGTGTCAGCCAGAACACATATTCTGCTGGTAGGATTTGTCAGCCTCCTGCTGGTGAAATCCTTCCAACTGGTGAACAGTAGCCAGTCATTAGCTCTTGACTCCATGTTGATGAATAGTGTCAGCATGGGTCTGTCAGTCGTCGGCTGGTGAAATCCTTCACCAGGTAAGAGATTCTCATGCTGATGAACAGTGTCAGCATGAGTCTTGATCAGCTACGACTTACAACTCAAAGGACCTAAACAGGACTTTACATTTGAGACTAGAGCTATTCTAGAGACAAACTGACGCTGGTTGGACTTAGGATTTGATGCACCAAAACTATGATCTAGACAACAAAATCACATCATTTCTATGAGTGCTACTGAGGGAAAGGAAACTTAGCCAGATTTCCCAACACTCATACTATCTGAGTTGGTGATGCTTGTCCGAAATAACAGAGTCAGAGTGAATAGAATCAGAACTAATAATATAACTGAGTTCTGCAATGGACATCAGATGGATTACTGTGCTGAAGTCAGAATAGAACAAACGACGTGATTCTCAAGGACTCCATAACAAAATAGGATTGCAGAAAGAAGAAACCGCACTCTGAAGGAGGTCGTCAAGACCATGCTATTGGGGAGAAGTTTTCATCACAACCTGCTATACATAGAATAGAAGCGTACTCAACAGCCGTCTACACAAAACTCCTTACGAAGAGTATCATGGTCGTAAGACTTCCTTAGCTCATCTTCATGCTTTTGATTCACCATGTTATATTCACAATAATGGGAAGTCGAAGTTGAATAGTTTTTCTCCAAAAACTGATGAGGGTGTTTTCCTTGGATATGGACACCCCTCTTAAAATAGATATAGAGTACTTAGCAAGATTACCAGACTTGTGGAAATAAAATACAATGTTGTTTTTTATGAAGCTACTTTAGTGCGTAGGACCATGAATGAACAGGGTGAAGAGTTTCATGAGATCAATAATGTGATGAACAATTGGGCTAAACAAATTTTGATCTTGAACCAATTATTCCAACTATATCTCTAAATGAAAACTCTTCAATACCAGATTCCTTAGCTGGTGATGAAACAGCTAATAGGGTTGGTGTTAATATTGAACTTGCTAAGACCTTGGATTCCATTTTCCTAGATAACAACATAAATCAAGGGGGAATCCAACCAGTAGTTTTCGAGCCTCAAGATGAAGAACCTTGAGAAAGAGCTCTGGAGACAAAAGAAGGGGCAGATCTTGAAGACCTAACTGGCGAGTTAGGAATTGATGGTGCAGCAACTGAAGATCAAGGAACGGATGATGTCATCACACCTGTTTCAGAAGGATAAGAAGTTGGAGGTGTGCAACTGATCACTTGTAATTTCTACAGATTAATTATAGAAATAGTGGCAAATAAATTTGTAAACCCTAAGGTTATCGATCCAGGGGAATGAAACAACGAAAAAATCCTAAATACTAATTCAGACGTTCTCAAAATACTGGTTAGGAAAATCAGATAAAAAGTTTTGGTTGTTTTGAAAATCGCAGTACTTGCTAATGAAAATTAAACAGGAAATTGAAAAGCTTTTGAAGTCAAATAAGAGAAGCACAGATTCCAAGGATATCTTCTTATCAAGTATGACATGTATGAATGAATTGATTAATTCCCAATTTTAATTCCTCTTCGTAGTGAAATATCAGAAAAAGTATTACGAACTTCTTTGTTGGACAATTAGTAAAGTAGTTCAATTAATTACCTATCTCCGCTCGGTCTCAAGATAAATTAACTAACTCGAAAGATCTACAGATTTATTCCTACAATTAATCTCCTTCAGTTACGACAAGAAATCAAATTATATTGTGAAAATCTCTTTTGATTGAAAACTATCACAGTTACGTCTCAAGTAATCAACTAGATAATCCTAAGATGTGGCCAACAAATCAAGATTATGAATAAGCACAGATTTCACAAACTACGAAGGGAAGGGGAAAATAATTCAATTAATCACAACATGCATACATTG
>JAPKLW010008126.1:0-13860 GCA_026898455.1 Plectranthus barbatus | reverse complement strand
GCGTTGGAGAAGATCACTCCTCAGGTTTCTTTGGCGCAGAATGGTTTTCCGAGGCCGCCGCTGCAAGTTAAGGGAGGAGAGACGGGCGTGCCGACGGAAGGAGAGACCCGGTTGAGGGAGGAGAAATATCCAGTATTGAAAGTGCGCAAAGGTACAACAATAATTTGGTTCGCGTTGTGAAGACGGGGACGCCGATGAGGCCTGACAGCCCCATCGAGACATATATATTTGAAATGTTTGATGAAAATATGAAGCAAGGAAGAAATTGAGCGGCATTTCGGGCTGTTTCTACCGCGTGGCGGCCCTAAATACTCTGTCGATTTTAGTTAACTGGCCTGCCTACTTGAGATCCTTGTAATGCGTGATAAATAAGGGCTCTGCTCCCATCTCTGTATGTTTGAACGAATCTATATAAATACTTATATGTCTCATTGGGTTTTATTGTAACGTAATTATAAGGGAATCATATTTCTAAAGGATGTTTGTTAACTTCAGTGATGCAGTGCTAACAAAAGATATTTTCATTTAAAACTTATTCTAATTTTCTTGTTTTAGCAAGATGTTATTAATACTTAAAAATAGAAATAACTAGGGATGTCAATTTAGCCCGAAATCCGCGGGTTGACCCGAACCAAAATGTGGGTTAGGATCGAAATATTTTGGCCCGAAAAGAATTTAGCCCGAATACCCGGGACCGAATAACTTGAGGCTCGATAGGGTTGACCCCAAAACCCGATGGATTGGCCCGATTAACCCGATTTTTTTTATTAATATATTTATTATTATTATAGTACTAAAATCTAATTTTAATATTGAAGATCATATTTATTAACTAAGTTTTAAGTTATATAATTACATTTAGTTCAAATAGTATTTAATGCATAGTTCAGTTTATTTATTTTTTAATTTTAAAATATTGCTAAAATAAAAAAACAATGTGTTTTTAATAGTTTAATTATCATTATCTAAAAATTTGTGATGTGTTATGCATTTCTTATAAGAGAGAAGTATTATTTTGTTTATTTTTTATTATTTAAAATATTAAAAGAGTGAAAAGATATTAAAAATATAACATAATTAATAAATTCATTGGCCCGACGGGCTAGCCCGAAAAATGATGGGTTAGGGTTAGGGTCAAGATTTCTTAGCCCGAAAAAATTCCAGCCCGATTCAACCCGGACCGATTAACTTGCAGCCCGATAGGACTAGCCTGAAACCCGACGGGTTTGCCCGATTGACATCCCTAGGAATAACTAATTCATCGTCTGCTATGCATGTTGACCCCTTGTGCTGCAGTTTTGCACTTGGTCATGTTGGTTCTTTCCTCAGGCAAGAAGGCTACACATTTCATTGCCAAGTTGACTACAGAGGCCACACATTCCAAATCTTGATCCTCTCTTGATAGCAAACCAGGAGCTACAACTTCACCTACTGCATTTTCTTCTAATGCTTCGCTCACCCACTCTTTCAAGCTCATTTCTCCGCTGAACATATCATATATCGGCTTCTTTCTTGTAAACATCTCCAATAGCAGTATTCCATAGCTGTATATATACATCACCATTTGTGGATACTTTCCCTTCCGATCCATACTCTGATCACACATTCATCATTAGATAAAGGATCGATCTTATATATATGCAGTTAAACCTCTATTAATTAATAAAGTTTCTAAAATAATAAAATCTTTCGGTCCCGACTTTCAATAATATAATAAGACAATAATTTTTTGAAAATTTATTTATAAATATTAGGTCCCATTAAAACTCTAAATTAATAATTCATAAATATTTTGGTAATTTGCTTAAATATAAATCCATTGTTACTTAATTTTTCTTAAAATTTAAATTTAATTGGATTTCATACCTAACTTTTTAAATTGTAGCTAGAACTTTTGGTGTTGAATTCTCAGTTGCAACAAAAGATTGATTGATGCATGGATATAATAGTTAATTGTATAATACAACTACAATGAATTGATATTAAACATATGAATACATATAATTAGTTACAATATAATTTTATTTATCTTCAATAAATATATACTAAATTTGTTGAATTTGAAGTCTCTCTTTTAATTAATCAAATATTAATTTATCGGTATATTAATATATGTTTAAATTAATAAAAAATTCCATGGTCCCAAGGTTAATAGAGGTTTTACTTATTAATCACCCTTCATTGCGTGGATAGAAATTTGTGTATTTTTCCAAGTTTTATGTGTTTTATACTTCTTGAAAAATACATATCCTACGTCATAAAAATAATTCAAATGTTGCTATTATGATCGTTCAATCAACCTAATTATAATTTGAATCTTGTACACATTAATTAGTTATTATTTTGGGAAAAAAAAAAACAAAATTAAGTACTATAAGTTGGTCAAAATTTATAAATCTCACTTGAAAAGTGTTTAAAATAAGAGAGGGAAGTTGTCTAGGAAACATTTCATATTGGTATCAATTTCCCGTTTCCCTTTCTAGTAATGAAAAAAGCAGAAGAGAAATGAGACATGGACTAAATTTCCTACTTTTGGGTTTTAAACAGCTTGTCACATGTCTAAATTTTGGTTTATAAGTCTTAAGAGTTAGCATTGATTGTCCGTCAAAGTACTTGGCAATAAATTGTATTGCCTTTTCTCCCCGTAAAAGAATAAGCATGATTGAAGTAGTGACCACCTTCAAAAAAATAAAAACCACATACGAACTAGTTAGACGAATTCCTTAGAGATAAAGAATTAATTTAACATCTACTATGTGAATTTTAAATTAATGCATTCTATTTAAAAAATAAATATAGATTTCAGTAATGTGTATATTCCCATATGCAGATTAATAAGAAATAATGATTCTCGTAGAGTTCAAGTTAAAATCACAATTTAGATGAAATATTATATTTTTAGACTTTAGTTGCAACTTAAAAAAATATGTAAAAGAATGGGTCAACTTGGCCTGAAAATAATTCACACACAGTTCAAATCAGTCGGGCCCATGAACCTTCCACGTGATTAGTTTGCTATTCACTTCTTGACTAAAGGCCCAAACACGATTAAGGGTGGAAATAGGCCAGGCTACACGACAGGGGTCTACGGCCCAGCCTACTTAAAGCCTACATAAGCTCGGCCTATCTCGTAAAATGATCAGGCTTGGGCTTCTTTAATAGCCTATATGATTAAACAGGCTTAGGATCGGGCTTCAAATCCGGCCTTTCAAGCCTTACAGGCCGGCCTACTTAAATAATATATTATATAATTATTAGATATATATTTATTATTGTATATAAAAAATTAAATTCATAATTTAATACAACTTGAATATTTATACTTGTAGTTTATATTCTAAAGACCGAATTAGATTCGAGAACTCATTCCAAGTTTGAAATAGATTTACATAGTTTCTCTTATTTTTATCAAGTTATATTATATATATATATATATATATATATATATATATATATATATATAGGGGTTAGATCATATGAGAATAGATGTTAATGTAAGAAATGAGAATAAATCTCAGCCTTTGATTTCACAAGATCTGCGGTCATGCTTTAATAATTTCCGTTTTCATTTTATCCTCCGCGAACTTCATTATTACATATTTAAGGGTATCATTGACATTTAACCTGATGGTATCTCCCTCAAATCATTTCTATTTTCATTTTATCCTCCGCGAACTTCATTATTACATATTTAGATATGTAATTCCTTTTCTTTTTTATTTTTCACAAGATTTCGATTGCAGTCATCTAATACTCTAAAATTAAATTAAATTTTATTATTATTTAATTGAATTTTCTAATTTAATGAAGTTTTAAATAGATAAAATAAACTTAACATATTCTTCTGAAAAATTAATTTTATTTTTATTTAATTTAATTTTTCTCATTTAATAAAGTATAGAGGAGATAAAATTAAGAGAAATGTTTCTAAAAATTTGATTTTTTTTTCTTTTAATGATGTATATAGGAGATAAAATAAAGAGAACTTAAATACTTTTTCCGAAAAATTGATTTTATTTTTATTTAATTTAATTTTTTTCCATTTAATGACTTATAGAGGAGATAAAATGAAGAGAACTGTTTCTAAAAATATGATTTTTTTTTATTTAATGATGTATATAGGAAATAAAATGAAGAGAATTGAAATCATTTTTTCCGAAAAATTGATTTTATTTTTATTTAATTTATTTTATAATGAGCAACAATTGAGATAAAATGAAGAATGACTAAGATATAATGAATAACTGCTAAGATAAAATGCATGTCACATATAACATCAAAATTCACATCGAATTTATTTTATAATGAATCACAATTGAGATAAAATGAAGAATAACTAAGAGATAATGAAGAACTGCTAAGATAAAATGCATGTCACCTGTAACATCAAAATTCGAATCGAATTTATTTTATAATGATTCGCAATTGAGATAAAATGAAGTATATAATACATAAAATGAACAAAACACAACTCTTGCGCCCTGTACGTTCGTAATGACTATGTTGCCCTTAAATGAAGTAAAATAAGGATATTATGCCGCGTTTTTTGTTAAAGCTCTTATGTAATCTGGATCATTGATGTTGGCAAATCTATGGACGAGATTTATTCTCATTTCTCATGATAAGGGCTATTCTCACCAGATCAGCCCCCTATATATATATATATATATATATATAATATTTATAAAACAAATAATGTATTTCCAAAGCCTACCTAGGCCCGGCCTATTTTCACCCCTAAACACGATGAATCGCTGTCGTTGATATAGTTGGTAGTTTATTGAGAATTTCTTTGTGTTCGGCTCTTCGAAATCGCTGCTTCAATATCTATTATTGAAATGGAGTTGGGTTTGATATCATATTAGCATCGATCGTTTTTGTAGTGACCCGGTGTCGTAGTAGGGAGTGATTGCCGGTGTAGAGAAGCACAGACAATGATCGGCTCCCGTAAGACTTTCATTAGTTGAGCGGAGGGTAACATGAATGAACCGGGCCCACACTGGAATGAGAGGGATTCTGAGGCTATACAGGAATGAGACTGTATAGTTGAGGAGAGCTTAAAGGATTTGAAAGGTGCTACTCATACCAACATGGTGCATTATCTTTTCCGGCACCCATTCTAGCTAGGAAAACCCCAATGTTAAGTGTGCTTGATCTGGGGTAGAACTAAGATGGCCCCTAAGAAGTTTTTCAGGGTGCGTATGAGTGAGGACAAAGCATGCTGGAAAGGACTTGTATTGGTTTGTGTCTGCCGTCAGTCTAGAAGCCGGTCCAGGCCATTGGTGGGTAACGTGGCCGATCTCGGGCGAGCTCGTTTGGGCCCTGGGGCCGGGGCGTTACAATTTTTTTTTTACAAAATTGATTTATAGGAAGAATGATATTTTTGCATTATATAGAAACCTAAGCAAATTATCCCAAATCAAAATCAATGTAAGAAGTTTTATAAATTGTACATAATCTAGCTAGCTAGTAGGTATGTGTGAACATTGAAAGCTCAAATGAAGATAATTAATTGCAAAAGCTAGTGGGAAAAGGCATTTATTTTCAAGCATGCATTATTAAAGAAAATTGATGGGGTCCACTTTTGAATAATTGTATAGTTTTTTTATCATTTGGAAAATGCGATGATCACGCGAATCAGTCAACACGTTCATCAATATTAAATAATTACCGGAGTTGTTTTTATATGTTGTTTTCCAGTATCCTTATTATTTAGGAGAATTTCCACTTCCAGTAAAAAACATCCTACCAAATTAGTCGATGGAGAATTCTTGGCTTGCCTCTGCTCTTTTCATACTGTTGCTAAATAGCATCACTCTACCCTTCTTCTGCACTGCAATTCTCAGCTCTGTCACTGACAAGCATGCTCTCCTTGCCCTAAAAAACTCCCTCGTATCCGACCCGCATGATATCTTGGCCAGGAGCTGGTCCCAAAACTCCTCATCATCAGTTTGTGATTGGATTGGTGTGTCGTGCGGCATCAAGCACCGCAGGGTCACCGCCCTCAACCTCTCCGGTTACGGCCTCGCCGGAACTCTTCCCCCGCATCTGGGAAACCTCACGTTTCTCAGATATTTAGACATCAGCTACAATGCTTTCGCGGGATCCTTACCTCTCGAGCTCTCTAATTTGCGTCGTTTGAAGGTGATGAATGCGTCAGTGAATTCATTCATTGGAGAATTACCGAGATTGCCTCAAGTGGAGCAACTCATTCTGTATAACAACAGTTTCTCGGGTTCAATGCACCCGTCTTTGTTCAACAATTCCAAGCTACGGGTGTTACGTTTCAGTGACAATTCAGTGGGTGGGAATATTCCGAAAGAGATCGCAAATGCTTCTTCTCTTGAAATATTAAGCTTGGGCTATAATAGCCTCACGGGTAGTCTCCCAAGCGACATGTGCTATAATCTTCAAAACCTGAACACACTTTCTCTTGCGGTCAACCAAATTGGTGGGGAAATCCCATCAAATATATGGAGATGCACACAACTTGAGCATCTTGATTTATCTGACAATCATTTCAGTGGCAACATCCCAACTGAGATTGGGAGTTTGAGCTTGCTCACAAATTTGTATCTGGAGAGTAATGATTTCCGAGGTATGATGATTTCTTCCAACTTGCAATATATTGAGTTTATATTAATGATTGCACAAATTTGGTGGTGATAAGTAAAATATTAATAATTTCAGGAAGAATTCCATCATCTGTGTTCAACCTCTCTTCATTGACACTCTTGACCTTCTTCAACAATAGTTTATCTGGAAGTATCCCAATTGTGCTCAATCTGCCTAAGCTTCAGTGGTTGATTCTCAATCGTAACAAGCTGACTGGAAATATTCCATCTTCAATTTTCAACATTTCTTCATTGAGGATCTTGTGGTTAAACTATAATAGCTTGTCAGGTAAGTATGCCACATAACAAATCACTAATGGCTAATGAAATCTATCTATTTATAAATATACTAAATGAGATTAGTTTTAAATTAATAATTACATTCTTGTCATTTTCTCGTTTAAAAATGTCATCATATCACATCTATTTTATTTAATATTTATTCAATTACAATATACATATACAATAAGGAATAATAAATGCCCCTACTCGGGCGTAGTGGTGAAAGCGCCTTACTTATGACCAACAAATCATGGGATTTGAGATTTTTGACATCTGCGTGTTAGAATTTAAATAAATAAATTTACATTAAAAAATAAAAATATTAAAAATCTTACAAAATTTTAGTTGTCATTTTTTAAAAATATTATACTTCACTAAACCCTAATTTATATTTACTATTTTTTTAATATTACAAGTATAGTTTATATGGACTTATTTATAAATTAAACTTCTATTTGTAGGTTTTATATTTAATTTCTTTATGATATAATATAATGCCCGAATTTAACACAATGGTGTCAAAGTAACAAAATACTAAACTATATAGAAATTTTCTAAGTTAACTCCTTAGTAAAATTCCTACGAAAGCAATCAAACACAAAACTACACAAAACAACCCAATTACTCCTTCACCGTAGGATTCACTCCCCGGAGATGGATTCCACAACTCGATTGTAATCTTCGTGTACTTGGTGAATGATTGGAGAAAACGTTTCAGCCTAGAGAGCTCGTATGAATGTGTCTAACCTCTAATCCGCACGTCTCTAGTCTTCTACGTCTTCTATTCATTTGTTTTGGAGCACTCGTACACTTCTTCCACTACTTGGCAATGGATCGTGTCCTCTTCCACGTCTTTACCTGTTCATATAACAAAAAATGAACTCCTACTAACTCACGTGGGGGTTAGATAAAGATGTAGATGTGCTTTCTATTATTTAGGAACAAGAATAACAACCTAGAATAATAATTTAAAATATATAATTAATAAGATATAAGTAATAAACATAATATATTCGAAACCTAATAAATAGGACCTATAAAAACATCATTAAAAAGATAAATATAGATTTCCTATAAAATAGGAGTTAGTTGCAACAAATAGATTCGGAACTTTGACATTGAGAAGTCAAAGTTAAGCGGATAAGGTTTGACATGTGAATGTCAAAGTTAGACAGTAAGGATAAGATTAGTATTGACATGTCAAAGAGAGGTAAGTTTGACAACGTTGTGTCAAACTTACATATTCGCACTTAACACTTTACTATTATTAAGTTTATATAAATAACTGGACATATAATAATTGAAAATAATATAATAACTTATAATATTGATGAATAAAATTTGTATCTATTTGAGAAATGATAAAAAAGATATATAAATATATATTTTTTATTATACCTTAATATTATAAAATAAGATATTATATATTCAATTTGGAAATCTTGTATTTGAAATATTTAACTATCAGGTCCATAACCTCAAACAACTTTATTTTTTCGGGTAACCAACTTTCAGGTGAAATCCCTCATAATATATGGAAATGCACACACCTTGAGAATCTTGATTTATCCAACAATCATTTCAGTGGTAGCATCCCAACTGTAGTCAATCTGCCAAAGCTTCAGGGGTTGTATCTCAATCAGAATAAGCTGACTGGATATATTCCATCTTCAATTTTCAACATTTCTTCATTGACAGTGTTGAGATTAAGCCATAATAGTCTGTCGGGTAAGTATACATATCTCTCCACAATATATCCAAGTTTTAATTTGACTCTTATATTCTTCCTAGGAATTCATTAATTAAATATTATATGTCAATATATGTTAGGGGAATTACCACAGGAGATTGGTACTCTGCCAAATTTGGAGGTGTTGTCAGTGTTCAATAATTCCTTATCGGGCTCCATTCCATCTTCCATATTCAACTTATCAACCTTGAAGACTCTATATCTCTCACTCAATGAGTTTTCAGGTAGTCTTCCTTGGGACATGGGGAATTCACTTTTCAATCTTGAGGAGTTTATTTTAGCTCATAACAGATTCAATGGCCCAATTCCGACCTCTCTCGCAAATGCTTCTAAACTTGCTATCTTGGACATGAACACCAACTCCTTCAGCGGCTTCCTACCCAGTTTTGGTAATTTAAGACTCCTACAAAAACTAATTATTTGGGGAAATAATTTATATGGTGCAGAATCCCCCAATCATGAGCTGAAATTTTTCTCATCATTATCTCATTGTCGATATTTAAAAACATTGGTAGTATCAAATAATCCACTGAATGGCATTCTACCCAATTCAATTGGGAATTTCTCCACTTCTCTTCTTTATTTTGATGCATCAAACAGTAGTATCAAAGGAGTTATTCCTTCTACTATTGGAAACTTAAGTAGTTTGATGACTTTGAATTTGGGTGGGAATCAGATTACTGGGATCATTCCACCAGCAATCGGGAAACTGAAGCAACTCCAACAACTCGGTTTTAACGACAATCAATTGGAAGGATCGATCCCCATTCCTATTTGTGAATTGAGTCATTTGGGGGACTTGTTCTTCGATGGTAACCTGCTGATAGGTCCCATACCGGAATGTTTGGGTACTGTTGAATCTTTAAGAACTATATTCTTGAACTCAAACAATCTGAATTCCACTATCCCTTCCAACTTGTGGAACCTTAGAGACCTTCTCTATTTAAACTTCTCCTCAAATTACTTGAGTGGCCAGTTTACATCTCAAGTTGGAGATTTAAAAGTGCTCAACTATCTAGATTTATCCTTCAATAAATTTTCAGGGGGTATTCCAAACACAATTGATCGTTGTGAGTCATTAGAATTTCTGAACTTGTCAAATAATGAATTTAGTGGAGTTATTCCCCAATCCTTGGGAAATCTTAGAGGCTTGAGAGCTTTGGATTTATCCAACAACCATCTTTCGGGAATGATACCAAAGTCCTTAGCAAATATTAAATCTCTTGTGGATTTTAATGTGTCCTACAATAGATTGGAAGGAGAGATTCCAAATGAAGGTTGTTTTGCTAACTTCACTGCTCACTCATTTGTTAACAACTCTGGTCTTTGCGGTTTGGCAAAATTTCAAGTGCGATCTTGCTCGAAAAACCATGGAAGACCGAGGATGAAGTCATTTGTCCAACTTATGAAGTATATAGTGCCATCGTTGATTTTGGTTGTCATTTTGGTGATCATTGTCGTGCTCCTGCTCAATAGAAGAAAGAATCAGAAAAAAGAATCAGACTCGCCTATTAATATTTTGAAAGTTATTGAGTGGAGAAGGATTTCATACATTGAACTTGAACGAGGAACAAATTCTTTTGATGAGGCTAACCTACTTGGAAAAGGAGGTTTTGGTTCTGTCTTCCATGCAACACTTTGTGATGAATTAAAAGTTGCAGTAAAAGTGTTCCACTTGCAAATGGAAAGAGCTGCACAAAGCTTTGATACTGAAAGTAAGATTTTGAGCACGATTCGACATAGAAACATCGTTCATGTTATTGGATGCTGCAGTAATATGGAGTTCAAGGCTTTGATTCTTGAATACATGCCGAATGGGAGCTTGGAGAAATGGTTATATTCTCACAACTATTGTTTGGATCTAATGCAAAGGGTGAAAATAGCGATAGATGTTGCATTAGCATTGGAATATCTTCACCATGGCTTTACATACCCTGTCGTGCACTGTGATGTAAAACCAAGCAATGTCTTACTTGATGAAGATATGACAGCTCGAGTCGGTGACTTCGGTATTGCAAAGCTTTTCGACCAAGGTGAGGTTGTCGTTCAAACTAAAACCTTGGGAACTATCGGCTATGCAGCACCAGGTAATATTTCCTTCTTTTTCTAATATTCTCAAACTTTTTCTAAGATTTCCATGGATACTAACTAACAAACATGCAATGCAATTAGAGTATGGGTCGGAAGGAAAGGTGTCCACCAATGGAGATGTATATAGTTATGGAACAATGTTGCTGGAGATGTTTACGAGGAAAAAACCAACTGATGATATGTTTATAGGAGAAATGAGCTTGAAGAAATGGGTGGAAGAAGCATTGCAAAAAAATGCAGTGAGTGAAGTTGCAGACCCTCATTTGATAGCAAGAGAAGATCCACATTTTTCAGCAAATGAAGAGTGTATTTCATCTGTGTTTGAATTGGCAATAAATTGTGTAGCCTTTTCACCCTATGAAAGAAGAAGCATGATTGAAGTAGTAGCCACCCTCAAAAAGATCAAAGCCAGATACGAAGTTGCGAGACGACGAAGCAGAAGAGAATAGGCCAACTTTGATCAAAGATTGTATTTTTACACTGTTTTTGCAACTTTTAAAAAAAAATGTAAGAGAATAGAGGCCAGCTTGGCCCAAAAATAATTCACTTACAGTTCAAATCAGCCCGGCCATAATCTGTCCAGACTGAAATCCCCAACCACGATTAATCGCTGCCGTTGATCCAGTCCGTCGACGATGGAGAATTCTCGCTCGTCGACGGCGCCGCTTACGTGGCAAGATTTCCTCGAGCGCATGCTCCATCCCTCCGTTGTCGAATTTGTTAAAGCAATTAAAAGGTACCGCTTGAAAGAGTAAAAAGGAATTTCGAATTTGGGAAATGACGTTTCTTTGGTGTTAGTAATTGTTATTGATTTAATAGCAAATATCTGCAGTTAGTTTTATAGTTATCATTTATGAACCGAGCAGCATTCAGAGCTCACTCCCTTTGGGCTTGATCTTCAGAGTGAGTATCATTTTCTTACCATGCATGACTCTCGCTATGCGTTTCTTAGATTTCTATTTTAGATGATCATGTTAGTTTTTTCAAGATTTTTTTTTTTCTCTTGGTTGTATAACATTAATTATGATGGATTGTTTTGCAGATAGATTTGTTTTTTAGCTTTACCTTGTTGAATTATTTATCATATTGAAGTAATTAAACACTAGCTTGTATTGAGTACATTGTTTTTTAACTAGTGGAAAATTGTTATTGTTAATTTAGAGGTGTCATTTTGATGGAAATGACTTGTTTGTTTCTACCTTTGTTAAGCCTTTCAGATTTTTATTTTTCAACAGCTTAGGATCTCAATCTTTGGAGCAGCTTCATGAGAAGATGGGCTTCATTTTTCTTTTCCTTTTATTCTGTTGTATGTGGGTGCTGAAGCTAAGGGTGGCAATTTTTGATTCGATCTGATAATCCGACACGAATCCGCATGATAATAATGAATACGAATTGAGGCTTATTGGATATGGGTCCTTATTGGATCGACATGATAAGGACACGAAAATTTCGGATCGAATTCGGATTGAATACGGATCAGATTGGAGCATGCTGGTGTCTGTGGTGCCCTCTTCTTTATCTTAATTATAGATCAATGGAATATTATTTATGATGCTCTCGGGGATGACAGTGAAAATTATATTTAGCTGGGAAACTTGTCTTTAAATAAATAATTCTTTAAATAAAAGATTTTGGATTCGATCATTTCTATTTTCAAACAAAAAAAAAAAAACCTCTTTTATAAATCTTGTTAATAGACTTTTCACAATATTTGTACTATTATAGTATTAAATAATCTCATTTATGCTAGATAACCACCACCACTTAGAATCTTACAAGGTCAGGCTGCCCTATAAGCTTGGAATTTTTTTTACAATTATAATTTTAAAAAGATAAAATAAAATTATAAAATACTCCCTCCGTCACTTTAGCTTTCGGCACGGAAAATAATGTTTGTGAGTGTAATAGAATTAATATTTTATTAATGATGTGAGGAGATTTTTTTTTTCATTTTAGGAAATGAAATTAATGTGACGGGACAGACGAAAATGGAAAATTGGATTAATCTGCCGAAGGAACAATTTTACGAGATGTGATCGAGTCATTATACATTTAGTCCTACCACTACTGTACTCATTTCAGGTGCCTAGTTTAGCCCCAAGATTAGGACTAGAAAATTAAAATGAAGAGTGAAGTAATGATTTCACCGGCTTTTGAAAGTTTATAATAATTTATAATTTATAAACACCAACAAAGTCAAGTGTTTATCAATTAATTATTAGGTTTCTTATCATGCATTCTTTGTTCGATGAATTGTAGTCAATATTTTCTATTATACATTTTGAATATAATTATTAATTAATTAATTCTATTTTATACATAAAGAAACAATAAATATTATTCTTGTATGTACTTCATTATTCTTAACCTCTAGAACACTATCTTTCTCATGAATGGATTAAGAAAAGGTGAGGAGATGAGTCACCAAATTAAGTTTAGGCTACTTTTTGCTATCCTTTTTTAAGACAAAACAACCCTAATCTAATATCATCTAATATCTACAAATTAATTACCACAAGCCCTACACTAATTCATTATTAATTAAGTATCTTGACTAAATTTCTATGCCGAATGCTGCTCAGTATTTGACTCTCTGCGTCAAAAATCTTGGTGGCTCAAATTTTTTTTAAAGAATATTTTTTTTTGAATTAGAGTTTTGTATTTTTAATTTAAGATGAATTGTTATCAGCGTAATACTTACTTTATATTGAGTTTAAATTTAATATTTTTCTATTAGGTTAGAAATGATTTTATAGTTAATATGATGATAAGTCCTTTCCACATAACCTTGGGCAACGGCAATCCCCCAAATTTAAACCACAATTGTCATATCATGTTTCCAATCCATAATGCTACCAAACAAATTATCAAGACTTCAAAACAGTGGCGGATCCAGAAAATTTTCCCGAGGGGGGCTGAATTTTTTTTTTTCGCCTTAACCTTAACTTCAATCATTATATATCATTTTTTCCTTATTTTCATCCATTTTTTCTTCTATACGAGGGGGGCTATACCATAAAAAATCGGATCATGATACTACAAAAACGAAAAAAAATTCGGGATAGGGGGGCTGGAGCCCCCCTAGCCCCTACATAGATCCGCCACTGCTTCAAAAGCAAGTCG
>JAPKLW010008125.1:0-13400 GCA_026898455.1 Plectranthus barbatus | reverse complement strand
TCAATCCAGGTATTCCGCATAACCTTCTTATGCATAATAATATAGGAGGATGCTAGGATTGTTCATAGGCATAGCAATTTATTTTGATATTCCAATTAACGATCCTTGGCAAACGGACTTCGTGATTCAGTTCACGAATCCCTTCAATTGGTATCAGAGCGAGGTTTAATTAATTGGCACTATCGGAAAAATAATATTGCCTATGAACATGCATGATTATTATTATTGATTGCATGCAATGGATGGTTTATGGATTGATCTTATGTTTTTCGTCCTCGTGGTTCCTCGGGTTAATCCGCCCATTTATATGGAGTCGTTTTTCACCCACGAGATAAATCCGTGGTTAGATTAGAATTTTAGAATGTAATTAGAATTATCCCATGTAATTTTATTTTCAAAAATTAAATCTGTAAAACGAAGAACGAAAAACACGAAGAACGAAGAATGCGAAGAACGCACAACCGCACGACGCGTGACAGCGCCGGCACGGCGCGAGCGCCATGCACGGCGGTCGACGGTGGCGGGCACGGCAGCAGGGGGCGCGGCCGACGGCGGCGACGGCGCAGCCACGCGCGGAAACCCTAGGGTTTCAGCGCGCGCGGCGCGCGCATACGCACGCAGGCGAGGCCGCGGCGCCCACGCCGGCCAGCGCAGGTGCGGCGACCCCAGGCGCGGCCGATGGTGCGAGGCGGGACGGCAGGCGGCGGCTGGGACGGCAGTGCGAGGGCTGGAGCGCCGGGGGCGCGCGCACGCAGCAAGCCCTAGGGCTCGCGCGCGCGCGCGCAGGTCCCGCGCGACTCTTCACGCGCACGCCGACGGCCGGCGCGGGGGCTCCTCCCTCAGTCGACGTTGGCGCGGGGCAGGTGGCGGCGGTGGCTCGAGGACCGGCGACGCGGGCTGGACGGCGACGGGGGCTGGGCGCGCGGCCGGAATGTGCAAAAACCCTAGGGTTTTTTGCGTGGTTCGCGCGAGCCTCCGATTCCGATCTTGCGCGATTCCGGTGAGTCACGGAGGCCGGTGAAGGAGAAGAAGAGTGAACGGCGGTTCGGGCGACGGTCGGGGCAAGCCGAGGCGGCGGCATGCGAAACGGGCAATGGTCGGAGGAGGCGGTA
This sequence comes from Plectranthus barbatus, assembly GCA_026898455.1. Classification (NCBI taxonomy): domain Eukaryota; kingdom Viridiplantae; phylum Streptophyta; class Magnoliopsida; order Lamiales; family Lamiaceae; genus Plectranthus; species Plectranthus barbatus. Next base: position 12,288 of record JAPKLW010008125.1, on the reverse strand, counting down.
TCGCGGACTACATCCATGCACGTACGTGCATGGCTGTTGCGCATGCCGAGAGCCCTCACGACGACTGCGGGTCGCCGGTGATGGTGTTTCGCCGGTGGTGGCTCGTCAGGCCAAGTTCTCGCGGGCTATTGGGCTTGCAATGTGTGCCTGGGCCCGCGATCTTGTTAACTGGCCCAGTTGTCCAATTTTCTGATGGATCAAATCTTGGAGGCCCAAGTTCAGAAAATAAATCCAGATCTCAATTCAAGTAGTGGGAGCCCAGTCGAAGATCTGTAAAAATAAATTCAAATTTGTAATAGTTAGATTTATTTTGTTTTGTATCATGGGGCCACGAGGACAATTTTATTTGCTTTATTATTTGTCTTCGCATGATATATGTGTTTAATTTAATTGTGCAGCATATGAGCATGTTGTAGATAATAGAGAGCACATTTACTGCTTTTATTTACGGCTTTAAAGCATGCTATGTGATTTATTTTATGTAATTAATTATGACTATAAATTCGGGGTTCATGCTTTGCATGATAGAATTTTAGCAATGTTATAATTATGGGTACATAAAATAATCTGTGCAATTGAACCTTATGAACTAAAAATTACTAAGCTCATAATTTAGTAAGACCTCCACAAAGCGATCCTTTATTGGAAGTGGATAATTTATTAGGTAAACGTCTACATGTGTAGCTTACTTAATTCATTGTTCATAAGTTCTAATAGATAGAATTTCTTAAAACAAACATTTATTTCATGTGAGAAGTGGGAGTTCATGCGTAAACGTCTACATGTGTAGCTTGCGTATTGGATTTTCATAAGTTCTCTAGGGATTGAATTAAATGAGACAACCTTATTATAAGGAATCGGGTGTGTCCTTATATGGGAGGGTTGGCTTTGGTGGTAAGCTAGCTTAGATATTGTCCAGAGTATAACTCATATGTGAAGTCCCTGCTCAGTAGGATAATATGGTCTTAAGTTAGTCTCCAATTATTAATTCCATTTGTCTAAGGAACCCGGGCATGGATTGGAATTAAAGGACTGGAATTGAAAGATGCAGTCTGGTTAGGTGTTTTGTTGTAAACGTCCACATGTGTGGCTTGCAATAGTAATACTTAGGCAAATTGGAGGAAACATTAATATTGCTTTATCATAAGGTTTCAATATTTAATTGTTTCAATGTTCTGCGACTATGTTTTAATTGGTGTTTTTTAATTTATTGTTTTCAGATATGTCTATTCATCGTATCATTTATCTCTTGACATCAAATCCTTTAACCGGTCCGAATTTTCCTGAGTGGAAGTTTTGCTTCATGGAAATACTCCACATTGCAAATCATTCTCGTATACTCTATATGGATCCTTTATCTCCCAAGTATTGGAATTGCACTGGTTATGAGCGACTGTTCTATGAAAGATGGAAGATCTCTGATGAGTTTGCCCGCATTCTCATTAAGAGAACTCTATCCAGAGAACTAAGGCTTAAATACGATCAGTACCAATCTTTTGTTGAGATATGGAGGGATCTAATAAGGGTATATGGGAAGGTGAGACGAACTGTCAGTTACAGTCTTGTGGAAGACCTGGTCTGCAAGAAGATGACTGATGGGAGTTCGTTGTCTCTGCATCTTGACAGCATGATGGAAATCATGAGAAGGTACAGAAAGAGAGGTGGACGAATTACTAGTCGGGCTAAAGTCAATATCGTCCTGCACTCTCTCTCTCTGATTCTTATGGTGATTTCATCGAGTCCCTTGGTGCCAGGTGCAAGTACACTCTTCCAGAGTTACTCTTGGCACTAGAACGATGGGAATCTGACCAGAAAGCTTCAGAATTTGCTCAGTTCATGAATGTCTTTGATAAGACTATGATTGAGGCAAAGGAATTGCTTAAGCGGTTAGAAGAGACTGATCAGGCAGAGGCTATCACAAGGCCATGCAAACGCAAGCGAAGTGAAGTAGATTGTCTAGTGCCTAGCACGGGTAGACAAGGTACGTCATGTGCATTTATAACGGAAACATGTTTAGCATCAGTTTCTACACATTCTTGGGTAGTGGATACTGGAGCTACTGACCATGTTTGTTATACTTTGCAGGGGTTCAGGCCGACAAGGCAGCTGAAGCATGACGAGATTACCATCTCAATGGGCAGCGGAGAACGAGTCTCAACAGTAGCCATTGGAGATTTTACTTTATGCTTTGAAAACAATGTTCTGATTTTGAGAGATGTTTTATATGTGCCGGTTTTTCGGCGGAACTTAGTTTCAGTTTCCAAGTTATTTTCTGATGGATATTCAGTTATTTTTGATAGTGGAGTTTCTATCATTGGTAATAACGGTGTTATCTGTCATGGCAAACTGATTGACTCTCTCTATATCATTGATTGTATGCATAAATCTTCCGTGAATGTTGCAAACTCATCTAATAATAATAATCATTTAAAGAGAAAGTTTTCTTCCGATGAGGATCAAACGTATCTCTGGCACTTGAGACTAGGTCACATCAATCTAAAGAGGATTAAAAGATTAGCATGCGATGGGCTCTTGGATTCCTTCCAAGTGGTACCGCATCCAATATGTGAGTCCTGTATAGAAGGAAAGATGACGACCAGGCCTTTTAAGGCAAGTCAGTCTCGAGCAGAGGATGTGTTACAATTGATCCACTCTGACTTATGTGGACCAATGTCCACGCAAGCTCGTGGAGGTTATGAGTATTTTGCCACATTCATTGACGATTACTCAAGATCCGGATACGTCTATTTGCTTCGCCATAAGTCTGAATGCTTTGAGAAATTCAAAGAATTCCGGACTAAGGCAGAATAGAAGCTTGGTAAGACTATCAAGACACTACGATCAGATCGTGGTGGGGAATACCTCAGCAACGAGTTCTTTCAGTACTTGTCAGATAACGGGATTACATCCCAGTGGACTGCACCAGGAACCCCTCAACAAAATGGTGTAGCGGAAAGAAGAAATAGAACTCTCTTGGAAATGGTCAGGTCGATGATGAGTTATGCAAGCTTGCCGATTTCGTTTTGGGGATATGCCTTGGAAACAGCGGCCTATTTGCTTAACCTGGTACCTTCTAAATCAGTTCCTAAAACACCTCTGGAACTCTGGTATGGGCGAAAGCCAAGTTTAAACAGAGTGAGGGTTTGGGGTTGTCCAGCATATGTGCTGACAAAGGAACCTGATAAGTTAGAAAGTAGAGGCAAGCTGATGCTGTTTGTAGGATATCCCAGGCAAACGAAAGGTGGTTACTTCTATTGTCCAGAGAGTCAGAAAGTCGTTGTCAGTACCAACGCGAGATTCTTGGAGGATGAATATATAAGAAACCACAGATCCAAGAGTGAAATTATTCTCCACGAGCTTGAGAATAAAGAAGCAATTCCATCAGGAAAGCCCAGTGTAGTGGTAAATCCACCTGTAACAGGTGAGAACATACCAACACTGCCACTAATGCAAGGTATGGGACAAACGCGTACTGTGCCAACTACTGACACAGCTCAGATGCCTCGTCGCAGTGGGAGGGTTAGTCACCAACCCGAGAGGTATATGTTCGTGGGAGAGTCTTCTGACTTGATCCCAAAAAACGGACTAGATGATACCGATCCCTGGACATATGACGAGGCGGTATCTGATAAAGATGCGGACAAATGGCTGATCGCCATGGATTCTGAAATAGAATCCATTACTGCTATGGATGTATACCAGAAAACTGATTTGCCAGATGGCCATCGAGCCATAGGGTGCAAATGGGTATACAAAAGAAAGAAAGGATCGAATGGGGAAATTACAGCTTTCAAAGCAAGGCTGGTGGCGAAAGGTTATAGTCAGAAAGAGGGTGTAGACTATGACGAGACTTTCTCACGGGTAGCCATGCTTAAGTCCATTCGAATACTCCTAGCCATAGCAGCACATAAGAACCTAGAAATCTGGCAGATGGATGTCAAAACCGCATTTCTAAACGGGTACCTTGAAGAAGGTAGAGACATCTATATGCAACAGCCAGAAGGTTATGTGCAGAAGGGCGAAGAACATTTGGTCTGGAAGCTAAGGAAGTCGCTGTATGGACTTAAACAAGCTTCACGGTCATGGAATCTCCGTTTTGATGAAGTGATTAAATCTTATGGATTCTCACAATGTTCAAACGAGAGTTGCGTGTACCGTCTGTGTGTCAGCGGAAGCGTAGTATTCCTTGCACTTTATGTAGATGATATTCTCCTATTTGGCGACAATGTGGAAGTATTGTCGGGCATAAAGGGGTGGTTATCCGAGCAGTTTCATATGAAGGACCTTGGGGAGGCAGGATACATCCTAGGGGTAAAAGTATTGCGGGAGCGCAATAAAAGGATGCTGACCTTGTCTCAAGGGTCATATGTGGATACTGTGATTGCCCGTTTCAACATGCATAATGCCAAGAAAGGTCTGTTACCCTTCAGACATGGCATACATCTTTCCAAGGATCAGTGTCCGATGACACAAAAGGAGAAAGATGAGATGAGCAACGTGCCGTATGCATCGGCCGTGGGTAGCCTCATGTATGCAATGTTATGTACGAGGCCAGATATCTGCTTTGCTGTAGGCATGGTAGCAAGATACCAGTCTAACCCTGGACAGGCGCATTGGGCCGCGGTAAAGCACATACTCAAATACTTGAAAAGGACAAGGGACTATTGTCTTGTTTATCAGTGTGATGAGTTGTGCCCTGTGGGTTATACTGATTCGGATTTCCAGGCAGACCGAGATGAAAAGAAGTCCACCTCTGGCTATGTGTTTACATTGGGAGGTGGGGCCATATCATGGAGGAGTGCAAAGCAGAAGTGCATTGCGGACTCCACCATGGAAGCCGAATATGTGGCAGCTTCTGAAGCTTCGAAAGAAGCGGTATGGTTTCGAAACTTCCTTCTGGAGTTGGACGTGATTCCTAAGCTACCCAGAACCATCACGGTATATTGTGATAACTCGGGAGCTGTGGCTAATTCTAAGGAACCACGAACTCACAGAGCAACAAAACACATTGAAAGGAAGTACCATATTATACGAGAAATCGTAGCAAGGGGTGATGTGCTAATAGAGAAAATTGATACGAAAGATAATCTAGCAGATCCATTTACAAAAGCTCTGCCTCATAAGGTTTACGAGATGCATATACGTAGCCTTGGGCTGAGGGCAAAGCTAGCCACGTAGAATGCTTGATGTAATAGCTAGATTAGTTTAGACACGTTATACTCTGGAAAGCAAATGTATAATGCTTTGAGTATAAGTGGGAGATTGATGGATTTATATACTGAAAGCATTATGATTGGTATATTATGTACAAGGTTTATTGGTTAATATACTGGGAATCATAATTGTTGTATGTTCATCTCCTGTCTGAATTAACAAACATGTGTCACAAACGCAATTATCCTCTTATCTCGTCGATAGGGAGATCATACGGTGTGTAGAAGATCACGGAAGTTCGTATGGATCGTTTGACCTAGCGAGATATAAATAGTCATCACAGCTGAGACAGTTCCAGGATAAACTGTCGGTGTAGGCTGCAGCATATGCGGATAAGCATCTTATCTTGGATGTCTTGGTATGCTGGTGTAGGGTACACATTGATGAGGACCTAAGTCAAGATCGATTCTTTTATCTGACATTAAAAGAATCTAGATCTTTATGACTCGATGGAATCTTAAACCTATATGAGGATACAGATGTATACATATATTGTATATCACTTTGAGTTGCAGAGAGGGTTCTAGTTGAACCTGTACTTCTGCAGTCTTGGGTGATATCAATCTGTGTATGACTGTCTGGTATCTGAACTAGGTAACCACATCCAGTATAGGATGGTGACATTCCCTGAACAGCTCAAAAGGTTCGTTATGCTAAAGTCCTGCAGGCTGATTAAGTTCAAGCATAAGTGAAAAGGTTTGAGTGGATTGATTCAGGAATTAAAGATGTTAATTAATTAAATAGCTTGTCAGAGCTTAAATTAATTAACGAATGTCTGTAACCTTAAATGTGGGGATAAACCGAGTCCAATGCAACCCGTTCCTCAAAACGTGGTAGCAAATAGGTAGGACAGTATTGATTCTCTGGTGGCATGAATCAATATTAATTAATTAATTATATTCTGGGTTGAATATGAGAATTAATTAATTGATAGGCCTTATTTGCTATTTGCATTCTGGTCCCTGGTCTGGCCCATGATAACTCAAGCCCAATAGAAGCCTAGAATTTCCTATTAATAGGCCTCAGTACCTCAGAACTCAGTACACCTACTTCTCATAAGATCACAAGTTGCATACAGCAAACCAGAGCATTGGGAGCTGTAAGTGATCGAGTGAGTTCTTGATACGAGGAGGAAATTCTGCTTCTCAACCGGGCAAGGGATATGATAGATAATCTTCACCAGATTTTCAGATCGAGTTGGGATACAGATCAGAAGATCAGATCAGGAGGATTCTTCTTCTTCTCTCTCCTCTTATTTTCGAAAATATTCATTTATTTTCTTAAGATTAATTTCCTCAATCTGTTAGGAAATTAAATCTTGGTGCGTGGGAAAGATCAAAGGGCATCTCTACGCACGCGTTCTTCATCATTCTTCAATCCAGGTATTCCGCATAACCTTCTTATGCATAATAATATAGGAGCATGCTAGGATTGTTCATAGGCATAGCAATTTATTTTGATATTCCAATTAACGATCCTTGGCAAACGGACTTCGTGATTCAGTTCACGAATCCCTTCAGACGGCGGGGTGTCTTCCCTGCGGCTGGGTCGCGCTCGCCGCCTCTCTCTCCCCGTCGTGTTTCGGTGAAGACGGCGATGGTGGTGGTCGCGCGCAGAGGGAACGGCTGCGCACGTCGAGCACAAGCGAAGGTGGTGTCGGGCAAGGCCGAGCCGTGCGCGGCGGTGGGAGGCTGCGCAGCTCTGCTGCGTTCGCTGTTCCTACGCGAAGCTGGGCGGCGATAGCTGCTGCGACCGGCGAGTGCGGCTGGGGGCGCTGGGTTGGCCGCGGGGCTGAATCAGGCGCGGCTGGCGCGAGTTCCGGCCGCAGGCGGCGGCCGAAAAGGCGGCGCCGGTGGGGCTGCTGGGGTGGCGGCTAGGGTTTGCTGCCCGGGCCGTAGCTCGGGCTTTTCAGCCCGGAGGCGGCCCGCTGTCCTGAAAATTAGGGTTTGGCACTTGTTTTGGGCCTGAAATCCTAATTGAAGCCCAATTGCTGTTAATGCAAGTTCAAATCAGATTTCAAGTGAAACGGAGGCCCAGTTTGAAGATCTGTACTGAGAATTAAATCTTGTAATAGTTAGATTTAATTTATTTCAGTTGTAATCGCATCTGAGGGGCCACGAGAATTTATTTATTTATTTATTTATTCTCGTAATGATGTGATTTATTATGTGCGCACTAGTAAATAATAGGAAAGCATGTTTATTTGCTTTAATTATTTACAGTTATAAGCATGTTGCAATTTTAATTTTGAGCATGTCTTATGTGATTTATTTTATGTTTTAAATTGTGTCTATAAATTCCGGAATCATATTAATTTATGATGGAATTTTGGGTTGACATAATTTATGGCAACATAAAATAATGTGTGCGCATGAAACCTTTAGAATTTAAAATACTAAGCTGGATTCTGGTTCTTTTCTAACCAAGATCATTAGACCTCCACAAATACGACTTCTCATTGGAAGTAAGGCATCTCGAAGCGTAAACGTCTACTTAGTAGATTGCGTTAGAGGTCCCTTACCAGTTCTAATGTGATGAGGTTTCTAAATAAAACATTTAGATTGAGATGAGAAGTGGGAGCCTCTGAGCAAACGTCTACTTAGTAGCTTGCAATGAGACAACTTCCACAAGTCTCTAAGATTAATCTAAATGAGATAACGAAGGATGTAAAGGGCATGCGGTATGGGTCGAGTACGTATGCTAAATCGCCCTTTTTACATTCGGAGTTAGGATTGTGGTTATTTTGGCTTAGATGTTGCCTGGAGTATAACTCATTTGTGATGTCCCTGCTCCGGATAGGTGAACATGGTCTTAAGATCTCCAATATTAATTTCTTTTGCTTAAGATACCTGGCATGTTAAGAAATTAAAGGACCTATTTTGGTCTGGTTGAGCGTTTGCCGTAAACGTCTACTTAGTAGCTTGCGGTAAATTAGCTTGGGCAATTGGAGGTGGCAAATTGCATTGTTTTATCTAAAGGTTCTATGCATATTTGTTTCAATTGTTCGTAGTATGTGCTTACTTTAATTCGCTTATTTGTTTTCAGATATGTCTATTATTGCATCGCTCATAAATTAAATCGTTCACAATTCCTTGACTGGTCTGAATTTTCCTCGATGGAAAAGTGACATTGTCAAGCTCTTGGATTCATTTGGACATTTGTTTGTTCTGAAAACTCCCTGTCCGAGTTCGCCGACTGATACATCTTCCGATGAGGAGCGTGCACAGTATCACATGTGGATGTGGTCGAATGGCATGGCCAGACAGTATGTCTTGGCTGGTATGTCAGATGCATTGCGTCCTCGTTATAGTGATGTATGGTTTGCGTGTGACATTATGCAACGTCTTGACGTAGCATATGGCGGACTCGATGGACATGCTAGATCCAGTCTTATCAAGCGTATTGTAAGACAGAAGATGGGTCAGAACTGTTCGGTACGTGAACATGTGGAATCACTCATCCAGCTCATGGATGAGTACACATTAATGGGTGGTCAAATTGACAATGATGTCAAAATTGACTTGATACTCAACACGTTACCAAAGTCATTGGATGACTTCAGAATTTCTGTTGAGAAAAACAAGAGTGAGTATACTGTTCACAGTCTGCTCAAGGATCTTGTATCAACAGAAGCTTCTTCAGTCTTTTCTGTGAGTCACTCTGATTTGCTTCCGAGTCGAAAGAGTGATGTCAAAGAAAAGAGGAATGAAGGAAACAGTGGGAGCAGTCTTGCTTTATCAGTTCATTCCAGATCTCTTGCTAAAAGTTCTTCTAAATCGTGTCGTAATGACATGAAGAAAAAGAATAGTAAAGGAGAGAACAAAGGAAAGAAAGATAACAAGAAGGACAAATGTTTCAAGTGTGGCAAGAAGGGTCACTGGAAAGTAAATTGTCCAAGTTTGATAACTAAGGGACAAGGTGCGTCATCTTTTGCATTGCTTGTTGAAACATGTTTAGTATCGGTTTTCTACCCTTTAGTGGGTAGTGGTAACCGAGGTCACTAATCGTGTTTGCTATACTTTGCAGGGAATCAAGCTTAAGGCTTGAAGATGGCGGGATTACCATCTCCAAGATTGATGCTGGAAGTTGCTACTTCAGCTGATGGAGATTTTACTTGAGTTTATGTTAAAAACTCTGTTTTTAATTCAAGTTTCTGAAGAGATGTTGTTTTGGTTCTGATAAACATATCCTTCATCTATTGTAATGGATTATCAGTTATTCGATAGAGCTTATCTATCATGAATGAATAACAGTGTTTTCTATTATAGATGATTATCTCTTCATTACTTGATTACATAAACTATCAGTGTTCTAAGGTATAATTTAAAAGAATCTCTATAGAGATAGGTTACATCAGTCTAAGTAGTTTTAAGTAATTCATCGAATTATGGATCCAATCCAGGTATTCCTAAGAATGGTACTTATGACAACTACTTAGAGGTTTAAGATGGTAATCAGGCCTTTTAATAGGCATTTGTATCTCTATAGGTCATTTCATGTTTGCTCTGGTTTACTGGTTTGAGTCTACTTCCGCAGTTGCCTTAACAGGCATTGATACTGTAATCATTTAAGATTTGGATATGTTTATCTAGTTCACTACAAGTCTTAGTCTCTTGCTTTAATCAAGAGCGTTCAAGACTAAGGTAGAGAATAAGTTAAACAAGATCGTAAGATCATTATGGTTCATTCATAATGGTATATCTTAAGTGATGGGGTTTTACAGTATCTAGCAGAGCAAAGGGATTGCATCCCATTTAACTACACTTATTATTCCTCGATTGGAATAGTGTAGGTAAAAAGAAATAAGATTCTTTAAAAAGTTTATAAGTTATGCCAGCTTTGCCAAATTTTCGTTTTGGGAAGAGCGCCAAAAGCAGTTGAGTGTTTGCTTACCTAGTGTCTTCTAAATCAGTTTCAAATACCCTAGCAGACCTTGACTCTGTCAAAAGGGCAATGATGGGTAATTCGGTTGTTAAGCTGAAATATGAATCTGATTGTCATGGAAGAAAGGTTTAAGCTAGTACTGCTTTGTGGGCTATTCCAGGTAAACGAAAAAGATGGTTGCTTTGTGTATCCTAAGTACAAGCAAGTTGTATGGGATGAAACCATGAATCCAAATGTGAGTTTGTTCTCTAACGTTTTAGAGAAGACAATTCAAATCCATCAGGAATTATCCCGTGGTATATTGAGCATACCTTGGAAGGTATGGTACCAATTGCACGGTCACCGGTGTAAGGTGATAAACCACAAATTAATGCACCATTAACTGACAACATAAAGGAGCATTGTTGCAGTGGGAGGTTGCCTTAACAGGCTTAATAGTACTAGTTCGTGGAAACAGTCTCTGGACTTGTTCCCAGCTAAACGAACAACGTCGTACTTATCCCTTAAAGCGCAACGAAGCTGTTAAGACAAAAGATGCAGTTTAATGACGTCAAGTCATGGATTTAGAAATGAATCAGTAAGTGTTATGGTTGTGTATCAGGATCAGTGATTGCCTTATAGCTTACCAGCTATAAGCAACTGATTGATATACAAGAAAAGTGCTCGAATGGCAACCTAGTATATTTGAGAGTCTAGGTTAGTGAGAAAGGTATGTTTCACAACAAGACTTTCTCACTGGTTGCAATTATTAAACCCATTCGAATTCTTTTAACCATAACAGCACATATGAATCTAAATATCTGGAAGATAGATGACGTCATCCGTATTTTATAAGCGGGTACCTTGATAAAAGGTGACGACATCTGTATGCAACAACCAGATAAGTTATGTGCAAAGCATCATGTCTGGAAGCCAAGGTAGTTCAAGTATGAACTTAAAAGGGAGCTTCAAAGTCATGAAACAGACATTTCGATATTGTCTATCGAGAATGAGAGTTTCATGTACCAGTTATGTGTCAGCGGAAGCGTGGTTTTCCTTGCATATTATGTAGATGGTATTTTCACATTCGGAAACGGTGTGGAGATATTGTCAGGCATAAAGGATGGTTATCCGAACAGTTTCAGAAGTAGGACTTATGAGATTTTGGAACATCTTTTGAATTAAAGTCTTGTGTGGTCACAAGAAAAAGGATGTTCAGGTATCTCAAGTCGCTTAAATCGATTCTGTGGTGTGTCGTTCACAGCAAGAAAGATTGTTGTCTTTCTACATTGTAAATGAACAAAGTTAGATATCTGTTATGCTATAACCATGTTAAACAGATATCAGTTCAACTCTGGATAGGCTTATTGGTTAATGAATGAGCTTTGTGAGTTGAATGGCATCGGATATCCAGGAGGATCATAAGGAAAGGAAATCGACCTCTAACTATGTGTTGGCCTTGGAGGAGGAGTTATAGGAATTCAACACAGTAGTGTGTTGAGGATTCCGGTATGAAGGCTGAGTTTTAGTCAGCTTCATTAGCTTCGCAAGAAGCAGTATAGCTCCGATGCCATCCTCTAGAGGTGTGTGTTCTGAGTTTGCCTAATTAAATCACAAGGAATTGTGATTATGTTGGTGCAATGACAAACTCAAAGGAACCCAAGACTCACAAGGTGGTGAAACACATAGGATGTGTGGAATCACATCATACGAGAAATCGTGACAAGAGGTGACGTAAATGCAGTGGGAGTGATTGACAGTATTGACACACTTAATACTTTGATAAAGCAATGGTATTATGCTTTAAGTATAAGTGGGAGATTGTTGGGATTATATACTGAAAGCATATATGATTAAGTGTTTTGTACACTGGTCTTCATATATGTTGCCGCAACAATACTCGCTGTCTGATAGAACAAACATACAACGAATCATAATATCCTATTATCTCGCCTATAGGGATGATCATATGGTGTGTAGGAGATCACAGAGGATCATATGAATCGTTTGACCTAGCGAGATATAAACAGTATCACAATTGAGACGGTCCCTGGATAGGCTGTCGGTCTAAGCTGCGGCACATCGGTTCATAAGTGGGCTTATCCTAGCTACTTCATGTGTTGGTACATAGTTATGTATTGATGGGATCAACAGTGGGATGTGCCATTCTCATTGACATATGAATGAGCCAGATCCCTAACATACTTCCTA
>JAPKLW010008124.1:3626-13865 GCA_026898455.1 Plectranthus barbatus | reverse complement strand
GTTCAAATTGCTTGCTTTTTTTGTCAGCATTCAGTGTTTGTGGATGGTTCAACCTTGGCAGATAAATTTTATTGGATGGTTTGGTATTTGGGGCCTAGGGATTTGGTTTTTTATTGCAAAGTATATTCCTTTTTCTCTTCCCTTTTCATTCAACTTAATTACACGATAATAATGAATAAATATATTACACAATATTAATTTCGTTTCTAAAGTATAACATAGCGAATCTATTTCTTTTCAAATATAAATAAGTTAGTTCTTAACTTCTTACAAGAGTGACAATTTTTGACACAATACGATAACCCGATACAAATCTGCACAATAATAATGAATTAGTGTTGAGTTTTAATGAGTTCGTGTCATTATTGTGTCGACTCAATAAGGACACAAAATTTTTGAGTCGTGTTCGTATTGTGTTTGTATAATCCGATAATGTATCATGTTTCGTGTCATCCGATAACATATCTTATTTCGTGTCCTGTTCGTGTTACCCTATAAGAAATTTTAAAAAAATATTTCTTATTTTATTATTACTACTATGTTATCATTTATCAACCTAATTTAACATTTTTTATAAGTTAATATCTTATCCGTGTCGTATTCGTGTCAATATCGTATTATCAGATCGGGTTCTTAACAGGTTAATAATATTTTCGTGTCGTGTTCGTGTTTGAGGTTTAATGAGTCGTGTCATATTTGTGTCAAGCATATCCTTAACAGATCGTGTTTGTGTTGGACCTTAATGAGTCGTGTCAACACGATAACGACCCGACTTGCACGAATTACCGGCTCTACTTGCAATACTATCTTTTGTGATTATAATCTCATATATATTTATGTCGTTGAAAATGTTATATATGATGTGCCTACATCTTTGCTAACAATATGTGATATAATTGTTATTATATTTATTATCCTAAGAGAATATAATAGTATGTATCCCATTATCTAAAGATTTTCAACGTATTTATACTAATCTCACCCATGTACAAAATATCTGCAATGATATTTCTATTTCTATATATCTATGGTAGCAATATTTTCTTCCCGTCATTGTTGAATGAATTTTTCCTTAATCACAGCACGTGAGTGTTTAAAACTCTGTATTTACTAAAAAATAACCCCTCACTTCAACTATAAACTTGTTTGTTTTCCAACATTTTTGAATGTATAAATAATGCATGCCAATTTGTAATTGTTGATTCGTAAAATATTGAATTGAAAGAGTACTTTAGAATTAAAGGATAAATCAAAAGCTGAGTATGTTGCTTAGGTTCCCAGAGAAAAGTGAAGAGAAGATCTCTCTTCTTCTTCTGTTATATATATAATTGGTTTTTCCTTACTAAGGAGTAAGGAAGATTACATGATTGAAGGAATAGATCTCTATCATTCTATACATAGACTGATTGCTCGTAATCATCCTATTTCCTTGATTCTCGCTATCAAGTTGCTTGATCATCGACGTAATTTCTGCTGCTTCCCTATTATCGTCAAGTTGAGTTTTCCCTGAGATTTCCGGTCCGAAGAGGTTCGACTTTCGCCCTTTGTGGCGTCTCTTACATTTGCTTCGGATCAAGGGTGAGTGACTCGAGGCTAATGCCTCTAGGCTTGGGTACAACATTTGCCCCCCAGCTTTATTTAAATCGAAGCATTTAAATAAAGCTGAGGTTAGGTTTAGTTCATGAAAACTCCGTTTGTGTTTTATTTCGGGACTGATTTTGGTTTGGCTACGGTTTATCTTGAAACAATGTTTTTTTTTAAGTGGACGTTTGCTTTTAGGGTATTTTGATTCTCAATCGAGAGCCTGTCTCAGGGCGGTATGACGCTCAATCGAGAGCTTGTCTCGGAGCGGTATGACGTATAATCAAGAGCTTGTCTCGGAGCAGTATGACGCTCAGTCGAGTGCTTGTCTCGGAGAGATATGATGTTCAATCAAGAGCTTGTCTCGGAGTGGTATGACGCTCAGTCGAGTGCTTGTCTCGGAGCGATATGATGCTCGATCGAGAGCTTGTCTCGGAGCGATATGGTGCTCAATCGAGAGCTTGTCTCAGAGCGATATGACTGATAAGTTCATAATTTTACTCACTTATCTATATTATTTTCCACTATTTTATGTAGTTTTATTGAGTTTATATATATATTTTATGCATGAGTCTATATTGGGTGGTATTATGCGTGTTTTGGTATGTTTCTACAGGTTTTAGGCCAAATTCACTGGAAAATCGTTTCAAAAGCAGTGACGTGCAAGAATAGCAGTGAAGAGTTCTTCCACACAAGGAATTCGGGCTATTGGTGTATGACAACGAATATAGCTTCGAGTTAGCTTTCCAACGCAACTAGAATCGGGTCAATCGGAGTTCGGGAGAAGAAGTTATGGCCAAAACCGTGAGACCGCTCATAAGGGGCGAGAAATGACCAAGTCTGGAAATTGAAGGACCATATCGATTGATGTGGAATCCACGTCAATCGACGTAGATGTTTCATATTGATCGATGTGGAAGCCACGTCGATCGACGCGAACCTGCTGACACAAAAATTTGAATTATATCATATCTTTAGCTCTAGATTTGATAGAATACACATCCATCTCTATATATATATCCTTGTAATTTCGACTTTTTGGAGAGCCATCATTATCTTTCATTCTGCAATCAAGTTTTTAGAGTTTTGAGAGTTGGGAAACACGAAACCTTTTATTTTTATTGTAAGTTCTTCACTTTTATGCAATTTAATATATTTTCTTTTGGATTTCTATCTGCAATTCTGAATGCATGTTTAATTTATTCAACTCAATATGCATGGTTTTGAATTCCTGATTTAATTGTTAGAGTCTAGAATTGATTTAAGATCGAGAG
The DNA here is from genome assembly GCA_026898455.1 of Plectranthus barbatus. Lineage (NCBI taxonomy): Eukaryota > Viridiplantae > Streptophyta > Magnoliopsida > Lamiales > Lamiaceae > Plectranthus > Plectranthus barbatus. The sequence goes on along the minus strand of JAPKLW010008124.1, from coordinate 11,010 downwards.
ATAAAATTAATTCTAGGTTTATAGTTGTTAATCAAAGACCGTGAGGTAAAGATTGATAATAGGAAAAAGAATTTGAATACAATTATTTCTGTCTTAAGGGAAGATAATTAGTCGTAGGGATTAAATCTGTTGATTAAAGAAGGTTGATTATTAATGTGCACACACATTCACATAATAGTAACCTAGGCTATAATTGTCAGACCAAGAAGTTATAGTAGTTTCTGATTTCCCACCAATGCTGAGTTGATTGATTTGCATGTATCCTTGTTGAATATTTGTCTTAAAATCTGTGTTCCTTTAAATTTGTTTTCAAACCCTCTTTAATTTTCAGTATTGTCATCTTTATTTTCCAAATCAAAACCCTGATTTTCTGTTTACTCAAAAAATGAATCATAGGATCATAATTAGTACATAGGATAATTTTTCCACACAATTCCCTTGGGTTCGACTTGAGTTATAAATTTTATTTGCCACTGTTGCTATAATTTATCAGTAGATTTTACAGTGATCAAATTGACGCCGTTGCTGGGGAATTATTAGATTTTATCTTATTACTAGTTCGTTCTAGGATTTGCTGGATTGAGTTTTATTTTTCTGTACGTGTGCGTGCGTGAGTTTTTGTGTCTCTACTCGGTGTCGATTGATGCCTGCTCGCATCGATCGACGTCGATCACTTCTACGCGTCGATCGACACACACCTTGCGCCAATTGACGCCAGTCACTCTCTTGCGTCTATTGACGTAACCCTACATCGATCGATGCCGAACTGATCTCTACCTGTTTTCATTTCAGGTGGTGCATGAACACGAGATCTCAAGGAAAAACACTCGAGGCTTTTGTCCCTGAAATCGAAGCAGCCTGCAGGAAAAACAAAAAGAAAGGAAAAGACAAACAACAAGAGATGGAAGAGAATCCTGAAGTACCACTGCAGAATATGACTCCCGAGGAGCATAGGCAGTTTGTGAATGAAGTACAACAACTGAGAGCACAACTCCAAGCAGCCCAAACTACTCAGGCAGCACAGGCCGCGAGACTTGCAGAATTGAATGGGAGACAAATAGTGGTTCCGCAAAGGTCCATCTTGGATCGATTCCTTCAATAGCAAGAGAAGGCCAGATTCAGAGTTGGCATCAATGCCAACAACTTTGAGCTGCGCACAGGCCTTATTCAGATGGTTAAGCAAAATCAATTTGCGGGGAGAGCTGTAGAAGATCCATATGCCCACCTCAATCAGTTCATTGAGGTGTGTGACATTGTGAAGCAGAATGGAGTACCCCAAGATGTAATCAGAATGAGACTGTTCTCGTTCTCACTCAGAGACGAGGCACGGTCTTGGTTTGCTGGATTGGATAAGAGTTTGATAGGGACATGGGAGGAGCTTCGATCAGAATTCCTCACCAACTACTTCCCGCCGAGCCTGCTGCTGAAGATGAAAGCTGCTATCACCCATTTTAAACAAATGTATGATGAATCATTACATGAGGCCTGGAAGAGGTACAAGGAGCTCTTGCGGCTCTGTCCTGGGCATGGGATTGATTTAGAGATGCAGGTCTGTCATTTCTATGAAGGGCTGACTCCACACAGGAAGGAGTTGGTTGATGCATCTGCTGGTGGAATCCTAATGAAGAAGAGTGGAGCCGAGGGAATGGGACTCTTGGAAGATATGGCTCTGAATAGCCATTAGTGGCCGACCGAGAGACAGCTACCAGTCAAAGCAGTCGAGACAAAGCCAGAATTCGACGTGGTTGCTGAAGTGAAAAAGCTCCGGGAAGACATTGCAAAATTGGAAGCAGCAAAAGCCACAACTACCGCTGTTATAGAGCCAAGCATGGCCATAGTACCCGTGGAGGCTGACTACATCAATCGGAGAGCGAGCAGTTCATCTGGAGCTGCTGGAGCGGAGGTGAACTATATTGGAGGTGGCTATCAGAATAACTACTGAAGAGGCAATCAGGGGTATCATTACAACCATAGGAGAACTCACCCTGGTTTTTCATATTCTCACCCCTCTGTAGCATAACACCCTCCACATGGTTTTGATGTAGGTACTGGAGGAGAGATCGTGGAAAGGAAGAAGTCTGTGCTAGAGGAGACGCTCAAAAAATTCATCAAAAGCTCTGACAATCGGTTTGGGAAAGTGGAAACCGAAGTGAAAGGAATGGTAAGTCACATGCAGTTGATGACAAAACACCTTCAGATGATGGACACACAATTGAGACAGATTGCCACCACTCTCAGCAACCAACACAAGCCCAAACAACTTTCGAGCACAATGGAGGTGAACCCAAGGGTTCAAAAAGACTGCAAGGCCATCACTCTGAGGTCTGGGACGAGGTACAAGAATCCCGAGATGGTTGTGAACGAGTTTGGAGGTGAGAAGGAGCAAAATTGTGCAGGATATGGAGCCACGCCGATCGATGCACCTCCCACATCGATCGATGCCGAGGATGGTTTGTTGGGCGAGGAAGAGGAGAGCTCGAGGAGGAAGATGTCGACCGACGGAGCCACGTCGATCAATGCACCCTACGTCGATCGACGTGCACACAGGGCCACGCCAATCGACGCAACCCTGCGTTGATCGACGCAGAAGTCCATTCCGGGCAAAAATCTGAGGTAGTCTGAAGATCAACTCCCTCCTATGTCGTTCCCTCAGCGGTTCGCGAAGCAGAAGGAGGACTCCAAGTTCTCCAGATTTGTAGAGAATCTAAGGAAGGCCAGCATCAACATTCCGCTGATCGAAGCACTGAAGGAGATTCCGGGGTACATGAAGTACCTCCAAAAATTGATGAGTGGGAAGAAGCAATTTGTGGAGAATGAGACGGTGAAGACCCATGAGCAGTGCAGCCTGCTACTGCAAAAACAGGTGCCCATCAAGAGAAGCGATCCTGGATGCTTCTCTATTCCGATTGAGATTGGGGGACGCACTTTCGAGAGAGTACTTTGTGATATTGGGGCCAGTATCAACCTGATGTCGTACTCCATCTACAAACGTCTTAACATCGGAGTGATGAGGCCCACGACGATCACCCTACAGATGGCGGCCCGGTCTGTGTCCTGCCCGAAAGGTATACTAGAGAATGTGCTCATTCGCTTGGGCCATCTCATTTTCCCTGCAGACTTCATGGTGCACGAGATAAAGGAGGACGAGAACATGCCCATGATCTTGGGGCGTGAGTTTCTTGATACCAGCGCCGTTCTCATTGACTGTCGAGGCAACGAGATCACACTCCGAGCGAACGACGAGAAGATCACCTTTGTGATCGACAAGAACAAGAAAAAGGCAGAGTGCAATCGGATCTCCACTACTGAAGAAGGGGATGAATCTGAGGAGGAGGAAGCATCTGCCATTGAGTGAGAGCGAGGAAACAAAGGGGTGAAAGTGTCAACTACGCCATTTATTTCTGAGCTCACCACCATTTTCAAGGACCAGAAGGTTTACATGGTGGATGCCAAAGGTCAGCGGGTCTGGACCCGACCTCCCTGGTGGGGATTTGAGGTATCATCGAGCTGCAACGTTAAATTAAGCACTTGTTGGGAGATAACCCAACATTTTACGTGCTTTCTTTTCAATTTTCATTTTTTATTTCGAATTCTGTTATTTTTTTATTTTATTTTTCATTAACAGTTGTTTCACAATTTTTTTTTTTTAAAAAATTTATAGCCTCGGCATTGATCGACGCAGCCTGGCGTCGATTGATGCCGAGCATCCGACGTGTTACACTTCGATCCTCTGTGGGATTGACAAGAAGGCTTCATGTCGATCGACGTAACCCTACGTCAATCGACATGAAGTGCCAACTGCAACAATTCATGCCGTGCGATATCTGAAGACTCTGGGAGATAAAAAGTTGATGTCTGAGATCAACTACCAGGTATCGTTCCCTCTTTTTCTAATTTTCAAACTTATTCCACTCTTTGAGTTGGAAATAAGTTTGGGGGATGTGGACAAGAGATGGAACGTTCTATCTTTTATTTATTCTACTTTCCGTCTTTAATTTTTTGTTTTATGCTATTTTGTGGGAAAATTTTTGAGTTTTGATATAACCTGAATGAGATTGTGAGATTAGAATTGATTGAGGGTTGAGTTTGAATTGATTGTGATTGTGGTTAGATGCCTATGAATGTAGAATACTGCATGATAGGATTGATTTGACACTTATACTTGCATACCCATTGAGCTGAGTTGAAATTAATTGTGGAAGAAAAAATTTGAACCCTTGTGTGAGAAATTTGAGCCTTTATTTCGTTTGATGTGCACATGTGTGTTTTGATTTCTCTAGAACTTGCCTTTTTTTGTGTTGAGACTGCATAGTGTGCACAAGTTTAGGAGATGATATTAGGCCATCTTTGTTAACCCAATATCCTAAACACTGTCCATTCACAATAAAATTTTCCCTAGTTAGCCATTTTGAGCCTGTACAATTTTTCTTTCCTTGTCTATGAGATTAAGAAAAGTATTGTCTCACTCATGTCTTGAGTTGTGGTATGTATGGGGTAGATTGGTGAATTGGAGATAAGATATGACAAATTAGTGGTTGGTGAAAGATGTATGTTAGAGAAGCTCAAGAAATAATTAGAATTCTCATAAGCTCTCTGAAAAAAAAATGATATTATGAAAGAGCATAAGAGATTCAAATGAGCTAGATTTTTTTTTTTTTTGATGAGTTTGTTGAAAATTAAAGGAGAATGAGTGGATGAAGTTAGATGGTGGTTTGGGTTAGTTGAGGAAGTACAACTCAATTGATTTTAGTCACTTGGCCAAATTTTCCTAACCCTCACAAAAGGCTTACATTACAACTTTTATGAAAGTCCTTTTTGATTCTAGACTTGTGTGCACATTCTAGCAGTGGAGATATTAGAAAATTTGCAAGCCTATGGTAGAAATTTCTTCATACATGTTGTTGAGTGCTTTCATCTATACCTTAAACACTCGAGAGTTGAGCGATACACTTCCTGTGAGTTCTTCCACAATGGGTGGATTTTCTGTCTCTTTCAATTTTCTAGTGTGTAGTGGATTTTTGATTCTTGACTGTGATGAATCTTGTGAGGCATTTGTTGGTCCCGGTTTATCAGAGTTTAAACACGTTTCAATACGCAGCGGAAATAAAGTAAAGTTAATTGATTTCTTTGCACGCTACTAGCACACAGCTGACAACTGGCAACTGGTCAGCTGGTGCTGGTTAATCAGTAGGCAGCTGACAGCTGGTCAGCTGGTGAAATAATACTTAGAATATTTTAGCCAAGTTTGCACAATTATATCAGTTTCAGAACATACACCAGCACTTGAGTGCTGGGTTTTAAATCAGAATGTAAAGCAGAAAACTGATAAATGACAAAAGGATTTATAGTGGTTCGATCAATCGATCTACGTCCACTCTCCAGTCGAAGCACTGGAAATATCACTATGAGCAATCGGTTACAGGTTGCCTACGATCTATCTCTAGCTGGTGAATGCCTTGTCCACCAGTTCACTAGATCAACCGCTCCCGGTCCTGGTTTCCTCTTCAGCTCTCTTCTGCTGATGGAGTGCGAGCACGTCACTTCAACCTCCACAGCGATTTGGGTGTTTAGTTCTCCCAAGAACGTAAATCCTTTCTACGGCAGAATGCCCGTAATAACTCAAGTGTTGGTGAGCACAGGAGCTGCTGTGAACTTCCTCGAAGAGAAAGAACACCAAATGAGATCTCTAAACTTACAAGCGTAAAGCTTGAAGTCTCGTGTTTGATAAATCAACACACGGAAAGCCTTAGGAATGGCCTCGAAAGAACTTTATGCGCTCTTGCAATAACTTCAGTTCTTTCGGTGGTTGAGCAGAGATATCTGAATATTCAATGTGTCAACCGAACAAGCGAGAGAGAGAGAGGAGAGCTTTGAATGTTGGTAGTTGCGACATATTTATAGCCGCAGGAACCGATTCAAACTTTCTAGCCGTTTGGACGCATCCGGAAAGGTGTCAGACCTCGGATGTCCTTCTGACGGCGGCAGGTATGCTTTTCCGGAGAAAGGCCATACCTAAGACCGCTTTATCTGACACAGATCTCTTTGTGTCAGAACGGCTCTCTCTGTCAGTCCGAGGAATAAGACTGGCGTCTTGTGACTGATAGACTTTAAGTTATCCTTCCTTAAAGTCGTCCTCTGTCAGTCGGTTCCTCAGAGAATCTTCTTCTTGTCTCTACGGCGCTGGGAGAGAGAATCTGGAATACTGCTGGTAACATCTGACTGGTAGATCATACTGGTGATCTTGTGCTGGCAGTCTCTGCTGGTGACTTGCCCTGGCATCATCAAAGTCTACCAAATCTCTAGATGTTAACTCTTCTCGGAATCTCCCATGACTGGTGAAATCACCGCTGGTGAATAGTGTAAGGAACACGCATTCTCCTGGTAAGGTTTGTCAGCCGCCTGCTGATGAAACCCTTCCCAACTGGTGAACAGTAGCCAGTCATATGCACTTCTCACCGCTGGTGAACAGTGTCAGCGTGAGTCTTTGTCAGCCGCCTGCTGATGAGACTTTTCCCAACTGGTGAACAGTAGCCAGTGGTAAGCTCTTCTCATGCTGGTGAACAGTGTCAGCATGAGTCTTGATCAGATGCGACTTACAACTCAAAAGCCTAAACAGGACTTTACATTTGAGACTAGAGCTATGTAGAGACAACTGACGCTGGTAGGACTTAGGATTTGATCCACCAAAACTATAATCTAAACAAGTAAGCTACTGGGGGAGGAAACCAGACAGATTTCCCAACAATTTCCCCCTTTTTGGTGCGATCAAAGCCTAACCAGCGAGCACTCAGCTGATGAGGAAAGTTACAAAGAATTTCAGGGTTTTACAAGTAGAACCTATCAGATCTAAACCCATGAAATTTCTTCCTCAACATCAGCTTTAACTAAAAAATCTTCCCCCTCAACCAAGGAAAGATATTGCTGGTTTAGAATTATAGAAATTAAGATCAGAGCAAATAAGCATGTAAATAAATTTAACATGCAAGATGAGTGCTGGTGCTGATTACACTGGATGTGTAAATTCAGCTGGTAAGTAAAAACTTAGACAATTGTTGGACAATAAGAGATTGTCATCAACTTGTCAGTTAATCATTCCATTAGAGATATAGCAATTACATGTACAATGAATGGTAACTGACTAGTCTAACAGATTTACTTACAAAAGTATAAAGAGACTGGACTATGGCTTAGAGGATGATCCTGGTGACTGAGTTCGACCACCGGTTAAGGACCTCAGGATCGCAGTAAGAGCAGCCATGTCTTCCTCTCTCTTCTGCCTCCATTCTGCAGCAATCCTTCTCTCTTCGGCTGCGAGGCGTCTCTCTTCCTCAGCAATTTTGGCCCTCTCCTCTTCAGCCCGTGCTCGCGCACTTTCCCCCTCTGG
>JAPKLW010008123.1:0-13868 GCA_026898455.1 Plectranthus barbatus | reverse complement strand
GGCACATCCCACTGTTGATCCCATCAATACATAAACATGTACCGACACATCAAGTAGCTAGGATAAGCCCACTTATAAACCGATGTGCCGCAGCTTAGACCGACAGCCTATCCAGGGACCGTCTCAGCTGTGATACTGTTTATATCTTGCTAGGTCAAACGAACCATTTGATCCTCTGTGATCTCCTACACACCATATGGTCATCCCTATCTACGAGTTAAAAGGATATTATAGTTCGTTGTATGTTCACATTTATCAGATAGTGAGAATTGTTGATGTAACACATAAATGAAGGCCAATATACAAACACTTAATCATTTATGCTTTCTGTGTACAATCCCAACAATCTCCCACTTATACTAAAAGCATATTACCATTACTTTTACAGAGTATTAAGTGTGTCTATTCAATCTAGCTATTACAAATGGGACATAAGATGTCCAGCCTCAGATCTTCAGTCCAAGAGCACGAACGTGTTCCTCGTAGATCTTCTGAGGCAAGCCCTTTGTAAATGGATCAGCTAGATTCTCTTTCGTATCTATCTTTTGTATTTGCACATCGCCTCTTGCTACGATTTCTCGTATGATGTGGTACTTTCTTTCTATGTGTTTTGAAGCCTTGTGAGACCTGGGTTCCTTCGAGTTTGCCACTGCACCAGCATTGTCACAATATATTGTGATTGCTTTAGGCAAGCTCGGAACAATATCCAGCTCTAGGTGGAAGTTCCGGAACCATACAGCTTCATTTGAAGCTTCTGAAGCTGCTACATATTCAGCTTCCATGGTGGAGTCCGCGATACATTTCTGTTTCGCACTCCTCCAAGATACAGCTCCTCCTCCCAAGGTAAACACATATCCAGAGGTCGATCTCTTCTCATCTTGGTCCGCCTGGAAATCCGAATCCGTGTACCCAACAGGACACAAGTTCTCACACTGATATACAAGACATAAGTCTCGTGTTCTTCTCAGATACTTGAGAATGTGTTTAACCGCATTCCAATGCGCCTGACCGGGATTGGATTGATATCTTGCCGCCACGCCTATAGCATAGCAGATATCTGGCCTCGTACTAAGCATAGCATACATGAGACTTCCCACTGCAGAAGCATATAGTACTAAAGCCATCTCATTCTTCTCTTTCTCTGTCACAGGACACTGCGACTTTGAAAGACGTATTCCATGACAATAAGGCAGCAAGCCTTTCTTGGAATTTTGCATGCTAAAATGAGCCAACACAGTATCAATGTAAGCACCCTGAGATAAGCTCAACATCCTTTTCCTACGATTACGTAGGACTTTGATCCCAAGGATGTAACCAGCATTTCCCAGATCTTTCATTTGAAACTGCTCGGATAACCAACCTTTTATGCCTGACAACACTTCCACATCGTTTCCGAATAGGAGAATGTCATCTACATAAAGTGCAAGAAAGACCACGCTTCCACTGACACATAAACGGTACACACAACTCTCATTTTCGCACTGTGAAAATCCATAGGACTTGATCACATCATCAAAACGTTTGTTCCATGACCTTGAAGCTTGTTTAAGTCCATACAGTGACTTCTTAAGCTTCCAGACAAGATGCTCTTGATCATTCTGCACATACCCTTCTGGCTGTTGCATGTAGATGTCACGACCTTCTTCAAGGTACCCGTTCAAGAACGCGGTCTTGACATCCATCTGCCAGATCTCAAGATCCATATGTGCTGCTATGGACAGAAGTATTCGGATGGATTTTAACATTGCAACAGGTGAGAAGGTTTCATCATAGTCAATACCTTCCTTTTGACTATAACCTTTCGCCACCAACCTGGCCTTAAATGCCTTCATGTTACCATTCGAATCCTTCTTTCTTTTGTATACCCACTTGCTGCTTATGGCTCGAAAACCATCTGGCAGCAAGGATTTCTGGTATACATCCATAGCTGTAATTGATTCTATTTCAGAATCCATGGCCTTACGCCACTGATCAGCATCCTTGTCTCTCATAGCTTCGTCGTATGTCCATGGGTCGGTATCATTCAGTCCGTCTTCAGGGATTAAGTCAGAAGACTCTCCCACGAACATATACCACTCAGGCTGCCGAGGCAACCTCCCACTATAACGAGGCCCCTTTAATGTGTCTGTGTTAGGTGCATTCAATTGTGATTCACCATCTTGCACAGGCGGCTGTGCAGCTGGTTCCATACCCATTCTAGGTATGCTCAGACTGCCACGGGGTTCTCCTGATGGATTTGAATTGTTTTCTTCAATTTCTTGAAGTACAATCTCGCTCTTGGTTTTGTGGTTTCTTATGAATTCATCTTCCAGAAATCTTGCGTTGGTACTCACAACGACTTTCTGATCTTCTGGATCATAAAAAAAACCACCCTTTGTTTGCCTGGGATAACCCACAAACAGCATCAACTTGGATCTCCCTTCTAACTTGTCAGCTTCCTTATTCAGCACATATGCCGGACAACCCCAAACCTTGATTCTAGACAAATCGGGCTTTCGCCCTTGCCATAGTTCAGTGGGCGTTTTAGGAACTGATTTAGAGGGAACCAAGTTGAGTAGAAATGCAGCTGTTTCTAGTGCATGTCCCCAAAAGGAAATAGGTAAGCTGGCATAGCTCATCATTGATCTAACCATTTCCAACAGAGTTCTATTTCTTCTCTCTGCAACACCATTCTGCTGAGGGGTGCCAGGTGCGGTCCACTGGGAAGTAATCCCTTGATCTGCCAGATACTGGAGAAACTCATTACTGAGGTACTCCCCACCACGATCAGATCGCAGTGTCTTTATGGTCTTGTTCAACTTCTTCTTTACCTCAGCCTTGAATTCCTTGAATTTCTCAAGGCATTCAGACTTGTAGTGAAGTAAATAAACAAATCCATATCTAGAGTAGTCATCTATAAAGGTGACAAAGTATCTGTGCCCGCCACGGGCTTGCGTTGACATAGGTCCACACAGATCAGAGTGGATGAGGTCCAACAAATCATTTGCTCGAGACTCACTTGCCTTAAAAGGCCTGGTCGTCATCTTCCCCTCTATGCAAGATTCACAAACTCTATGTGGAACTACCTGGATTGGATCCATAATTCCACAATCAATGAGTTTCTTGATTCTCTTAAGATTGATGTGACCGAGTCTCAAGTGCCAAAGATATGTTATATCCTCACTTGAAGAAAATTTTCTTTTCTGTTGAATAGACAAATTATATGCCTCTTTAACTGTTTGTTTGTTTGAACATGTAATAACATAAAGAGAATCTTTCAGTAACCCATGACAGATAACAGCGTTATTTCTCATGATAGAAACATCCCTACCAAAAATAACAGAAAATCCATCTTCAAAGAGTTTGGAAACTGAAATCAAGTTTCGCCGAAAAGACGGCACAAACAAAACATCTCTTAGTGTTAAAACATTATTCCCAAAACATAAAGTAACATCTCCAATTGCTGTAGCAGAGACTCTAGCAGCATTTCCCATGGAGATGGTAACCTCGCCATCTTCAAGCTCTCTAGTCAGCTCGAACCCCTGCATGGAGTAACAAACATGATCAGTAGCTCCAGTATCCACTATCCACGAATGGATAGAAACTGTTGCTAAACATGTTTCAATGACTAGTGCAGAAGATGACGTACCTTGTCCCTTGGTGACAAACACCGGACAATTTACTTCACAGTGACCTTTCCTTTTGCATGCAGAACAGACCTTCTTCTTGTAAACCTTGCCTCCAAATCTTTCTATAGCAACCTCACCAGTCAACTCCTTCATGCTCACATCTTTCTCACTTGGAAGTGGAAAGTGATAGTCAAGCACAACAGCAGACAAGGAATCATTGATCCCTTGAGCAGCCTCCAAGAAGCTGACCAACTGATCAAGAGTAAACACCTTGTCTTCGACTATGGAAGTGAAGTCATAGAAAGATTCTGGAAGGGAGTCATATATGATATCAGTGAATAACTGATCATTCATATTTCCACCAAATAAGATATAAAATCTTCTGAGGTTATCCATGTGCAACACATTCTCCCTTACATTACCACCTTGTGCCAGCTTACAGTTCACCATTCTCATTATGAACTTGGCACTGGCAGTCTGTCCAAGCCTACCATAAGTCATAATCAGATCTCTCAAAATCTCAACCGCGTCAGTACAATACTGATACTTGAGTTGGAGCTCCTCAACCATGGATGACCTGAGCATTGATAATAACTTATCGTTGCTCGCCATCCACTTTTCAAAGGAGTTCCTAGAGTAATCTGAGGACCCAATGACAGGTACAGCCAGACGAGGCACAAGTAACACAAAAACAGTCTGCGTAGCAAACATGCATCGCTCCATGAGCCATTTCCATTCCAGGAAATTCGAACCCTCCAAGGGATTTTGTGCCAAAATACGAATAATAATAGACATATCTGAAAATGAATAAATAAAATAAATTAAGAACATACAACAGAACAATTGAAACAAATATGCATAGTAACCTTTAGATAAAAACAATACAATTTGTTTCCTCCAATTGCCCAAGCTAATTCACCGCAAGCTACTTGAGTAGACGTTTACGACAAACGCTCAACCAGACCAAAAGGTCCTTTAATCTCTTGACATGCTAGGTATCTTAAGAAAAATAGATTAATATTGGAGATCCCAAGACCATGTTAACCTATCCGGAACAGGGATCTCATTCATGAGTTGTGCTCCAGGTAACATCTAAGCCAAAATAACCACAAGCCTAACTCCGGATGTTCAGGGCTATTTAGTATAGTACTAAACCCTACACCGCATGCCCCTTACATCCTTTGTTATCTCATTTAGTTTAATCTTAGATTAGTGAAAGTTGTCTCAATGCAAGCTACTTGAGTAGACGTTTGCTCAGAGGCTCCCACTTCTCATCTTAAACTAAATGTTTTATTTAGAAATCTCATCGCACCAGAAACTGGTGAGAAACCTTTAACGCAAGCTACTTGAGTAGACGTTTACGCTTCAAGATGCCTCACCTCTAGTGAGAGATCGTATTTGTGGAGGTCTAATTATTTTGGTTAGAAAAGAACCAAAATCCAGCTTAGTATTTTAATTCTAAAGGTTTCATGCGCACACATTATTTTATGTTGCCATAAATTACGTCAACCCAAAATTCCATCATAAATTAATATGAATCCGGAATTTATAGACATAATTTAAAACATAAAATAAATCACATAAGGCATGCTCAAAAATTAAATAATTGCAACATGCTTATTAAAGTAAATAATTAAAGCAAATAGGCATGCTTTCCTATTATTTACTAGTGCGCACATAATAAATCACATCATACGAGAAATAATTAAATAAACAAATAAATATTCTCGTGGCCCCTCAGATGCGATTAGAAATTAAATCCTATCTATTACAAGGCTTTAATTTCAATACAGATCTTCAGAATTGGGCTCCCACTGAAAAACTGCAAACCGGGCTGCATAGTGGGCCAGAACTAGGGTTCACACCTGAACCGGGCCACCTTCGGGCTGGGAAGCCCGAAAACAGGCCCAGTTGCTCAAACCCTAGGGTTTGTTAGAAACCCTAGCCGTCAGCCACCCCTGCAGCCACTGCCGCCGCCTCTGACCGCCGCAGCCGCACCACCCACGCCACCCACCACCCTCGTCGACGTCGTCGGCCAGGAGGGCCATCGCTGGTCGCGCCTGGAGCCGCCGGGAACCACTGCTGCGCGAGAGGGAAGCGAGACGCAGCTCGCTGCTGCTGCAGACCGCCGCGCGCCACCTGTGCGCGGCCTCCCACTCGACAGGCGACGGCCAATGCCGCGCCATCCACACCTCGGCGGCAGCCGGCCGTGCTCCTGCTCGCAAACCACTTGGACAAGGAGAGACAGGCGCGGCCCAGCCATAGGGTCAAAACCCTACCGCCGCCACCTGCGCACGAGCAGCCGTCGTCGGCCGCGACGCAGCAGCCCTTGCTGCTTGTCAGCCGCTCGCAGCAGCGTGAAGAGAGCCGGGCGCGGCCCAGCCACAGGGAGAAGCCCTGCCGCCGCGACCCATGCCTGCCGCCTGCGCGGCCTCTCGCCGCCGTGGTCGTCGCCGCCGGCGGCTGGCTGAACCCTAGCCGTCGTGCCTTCTTCGTTCTTCGTTCATCACTTCTCGTTCTTCTTCCGGATTTACAGATTTGAAAATAAAAATAATACAAAATAGATCTAGATCTATTACAGTGATTTTTCCCTATCAAATCTAACCACGGATTTTCTCGTGGTAAAAACAAATCCAGAAACGAGAAGGCCACGAGAACAAAAAAAATATTCACAACGATTCAAATCCATCCATGAACATACAAATTCATTTAATTGAATTTATTAAGGAAAGAGCCTAAGAACTGGAACCTGGCTATGATACCAATTGTAGGATTCGAGTCTACAATCAACAACGTGAGTTGTTATTTAATTCGCAGGACCGTTCTTAGGATATCAAAATAAATACAATTAAATAAACCATGCGAATCCTATGCATGCTCCTACAAACTTAATTGTATAAGATGGATCAGGGATTATACCTTTCTTCAATCGTTTGATCTACAGATCTAGATCGGAGAATTAACGATGAAGTTAGATCTGAAGCGGAATGGAACTCCTTCTTTGATTGTGTTCCTACAGATCTGATCTTCTGATCTGTTCCCTTGCTCCTTGGAAATCTGGTGAGGATTATCCACCAAGTTGAATCAGAAAGCCGGAGGATTTGATCAGAAAAATCTCCTTCTGATCGCCCAAATCAGTCGCCCCTCTCTCTCAATATTCTAAGTGAATATCAACTGTATACTGTGGTGGCTACCATCTGATCTGAGAGGTGGAGACTATTTATAGTGTTAGGGTTTTGAGAAACCCTAACCCTAACTGGGCTTGAGCAGTGTGTGGGCCAGACCAGGGATCAAATGCAAATAATAAAGTGGGCCCTCTTTATTAATTAATTCTTCCTTGTTCAACCCAGAACATAATTAATAAATAAAACATTGTTTTAACCTTCACCACGGTAACAATGTTGACTCGCCCCTTTATTACCACGTTATTAGGAACGGGTTGCATTAAACTAACATGATCCACATATTTAAGGTTTTAGACATTCATTAATTAATTTGGTTTATGACAATTAACCACAATTAATTAATATCTTATTTCCTGACTAGTACCACTCACTCCTTTTCTCTTATGCTTGAACAAATCATTCAGACTGCAGGACTTAGCATAAAGAACCTTGTGAGCTCATCAGGGAATGTCACCATCCTGAAACGGATATGCTTACCTAAACGTCCAGACTAAGCAGGCCACACACAAATTGCCAACACCCAAAATACGGGTATAAGAGTACATGTAAGACTCGCCACCATGGTAAATCAAAGTGCGGTCAATTTGTGTGTGCCCCTTATCCTTCAGTTAGGTTTAAGATCATAGGAAGTATGTTAGGGATCTGGCTCATTCATATGTCAATGAGAATGGCACATCCCACTGTTGATCCCATCAATACATAAACATGTACCGACATATCAAGTAGCTAGGATAAGCCCACTTATAAACCGATGTGCCGCAGCTTAGACCGACAGCCTATCCAGGGACCGTCTCAGCTGTGATATTGTTTATATCTCGCTAGTTAAACGAACCATATGATCCTCTGTGATTTCTACACACCATATGGTCATCCCTATCTACGAGATAAAAGGATATTATAGTTCGTTGTATGTTCACATTTATCAGATAGCAAGAATTGTTGATGTAACACATAAATGAAGGCCAGTATACAAACACTTAATCATTTATGCTTTCTGTATACAATCCCAACACTCTGGACTACATCCACTCAGATCTATGGGGACCTTCAAAGGTCAGTTCGAATGGAGGAGCGAGGTACTTCATGAGCCTCATTGATGATCACTCAAGGAAGGTGTGGGTCTACATCTTAAAGAATAAGAGTGATGCTTTGGAGACCTTCAAGAAGTGGAAAGTGCTGATCGAAAATCAGACTGGAAGGAAGGTGAAGAGGCTACGAACTGACAATGGCCTTGAGTATTGCTCGAAGGAGTTCGAGAGGTACTGTTCGAAGCACGGTATTGCGAGGCACAAGACAGTGGCTGGAACACCTCAACAGAACGGATTGGCGGAGAGGTACAATTGGACGTTGCTGGAAAGAACGAGGTGCTTGTTGTTTAGTGTGAAGTTACCCAAGTCGTTCTGGGCAGAAGCAGAGACACCTCAGCTTATTTGATCAATCGGTGCCCCTCGACTGCACTAGGTTTCAAGACACCGGAAGAAATATGGTCTGGTCATCCTCCGGACTTTAGCAACCTTAGAACTTTTGGTTGCGTGGCTTATGCGAACATAAAAGAAGATAAGCTTGGGATGAGGGCATTGAAATGCATATTCATTGGGTACCCCGAAGGAGTGAAAGGGTACAAGTTATGGTGTCTCGAACCGGATGTAAGAAAATACATCATTAGCAGGGATGTGAAGTTCAAGGAGGAGCTGGTAGGGGAACTGGATAAAGGGGCCGAAGAACGGGAAAATATCCTTGAGAAATAAGGTGGTGCTTCGGAGGAACAGTCTGACAAGGTCGAAGGAGATAGATCAGTTGCTGAGATTGAGGTGGAGCCGACCAGTAGGTCGAAGAGAGTACCTCAGGTGGATGGCGAGATCGAGGTGGTTCGAGGGTCAGGTGCGCTTCAAGATTATAATCTCACGAGAGATAGGGAGCGAAGACAGATAAGACCTCCCACTCGATTCGGATATGCTGATGTCGTAGCATATGCCTCTGTTATGGCGGAAGAGGTAGAGCTGGATGATACTGAGCCGAAGAGCTATACTGAGGCCATAACTTGTAAGGAGAGGCTCAAATGGCTCGATGCCATGAAGGAGGAGATGGACTCCTTGAGGAAGAACAACACCTGGGAGTTGGTGGATAAGCCGGGGGAGAAGCAATCGATAGTTAGCTGTAAGTGGATCTTCAAGAAGAAACAAGAGGTTTCTGGGGTTAGATTCAAGGCTAGACTAGTTGCTCGAGGCTTCACGCAACGGGAAGGTGTGGATTATGGCGAGGTGTTTGCGCCAGTGGTGAAACAAAGGTCTATAAGGCTGATATTATCGTTAGTTGCTCGGTACGACATGGAGTTGGAGCAACTGGATGTGAAGATCGTATTTCTGTACGGAGAGCTGGAGGAAAGGATCCTTATGACGCAGCCCGAGGGCTTCGAGGAAGCCGGTAGAGGGGAGAAGGTGTGCCTTCTGAAGAAGTCATTGTATGGATTGAAACAGTCTCCAAGGCAGTGGAATAGGCGGTTCGACAAGTTTATGGTTCAGCAGGATTTTGTTCGATACAAACATGACCCATGTGTATATTTTCGAGGTGAAAATATGGAGACTCGAATTTATCTACTGTTGTATGTAGATGATATGCTGATAGCGAGTTGAGATAAGCAAGGAATAGCCGAACTGAAGGAAGCTCTGAGTCAGGAGTTCGAGATGAAAGATCTCGGTTGTGCTCGAAGGATCTTGGGTATGGAAATATTTCGAGACAGAGCTCGGAGAAGACTCACATTATCTCAAGAGGGATACTTGATGATAGTTCTTGAGAAGCATGGAATGAAGGATGTAAAGCCTGTGCTCACTCCGTTAGCAGCTCATTTCAAGTTGAGTGCTGCTAGGAAACTCGACGAGGAGGAAAGGGAGTTTATGAGAGGTGTTCCTTATGCGAGTGTTGTCGGTTCGTTGATGTATGCTATGGTCTGTACGAGACCGGATCTTTGCTTATGCTCTCAGCATGGTTAGTAGGTTCATGGCCGAACCTAGAAAAGAGCATTGGGCAGCTCTGAAGTGGGTCCTCAGATATGTTCGAGGGACAGTTGGAAAAGGTCTAGTCTTCGAGGATGATGGTTTGAGCTCGAGGCTCCCAATCGAAGGGTTTGTGGACTCAGATTATGCAGGATGTATGGATACGAGGAAGTCATTGACGGGTTTTGTGTTCACATCGTATGGAACGGCGATTAGTTGGAGAGCAAGTCTGCAGAGGGTAGTTGCCTTATCTTCGACGGAGGCGGAGTATATTGCCTTGACCGAAGCGATTAAGGAAGGTCTGTGGTTGCTCGGATTCATGAATGAACTAGGGATTGATCAAGGAAAGATAAAGGTTTCCTGTGATAATCAAGGTGCTTTGCAGTTGGCGAATAATGATGTTCATCATGAGAGAACTAAGCACATCGATGTGAAGTTTCATTTCATAAGAGATGTGGTTGCAGCCGGAGAGGTCGAGCTGCACAAGGTCAATACTCTCGATAATCCTGCAGATATGATTACGAAGCCAGTTCCAAGTACTAAGTTTGAGTATTGTTTGGAACTGATCAAACTGTTGAAGTCGAACTGAAGAGAAGGTGCCAAGCCGAGGTGATATTGAGCCTAAGGTGGAGAATTGTTGGAGTAGTCTCAATATAACTCGAGGAAGTAGTTCGAGTGGGTCGAGAAGACTAGTCCGGTAAAGTGGGTCGAGCTGTGTAGGTCGAGGAACTCGAGGAGCAGTTCGAGTTGGATAGATATGGAAAATATATTGTGTATATCTTGTTTCCTTGTTGGACAAGATTTATCCTTATTGGTATTAGATTTGGATAGGAATAAATCTATTAGATAGATTTAGTTTAAATATATATTACCATATCTAGGTTTTATATTCCTTATGTGATTAGGAATATCTCCCTATAAATACCCCTGCTCCCCACCAATTGTAATTGTCACATACTTTGTAATTTCTTCACCATAATAAAATCATCACCGAGGAGGCTTGAAGAGTGGACGTAGAGCTTACGCTCGAACCACTATAATTCTTTGTATTCTTGTATTTTCTGTTAGTTATTTGTGTCGCAATCGCTTCAATTCACAACATTTTTTTTGTTAGATTTATGCAATGGGGATATCCATTGATCTCGACAAAGCAAACAAACATTGCTTGCCCTGAAAAACCTTTTTTTTTTCCCTTAATCTTTTGTTTGGCTCATTATTTCTCTTTGACTTTTTATCATGCATGTTTGTGAGTCTGAATCCAAATTTTCCTGAGTTTTGGATCGCTCTGTCTTCTTTTGAATTCTTGAATTTACAATGAAATATTCCTATTCTCCTTATAAATGGCAGTGTATCAGGTGTTGGAAAATGATATATTCATAAAAAAATGGTTAGTGAACACTGAAGCTTTCACTCTCCTTATCCTATTCTCCTGCCTCATCTGCACAACACAAATGTAAGTCAATCTGCTTCTCTTGGTGCCCATTTTCTGATTAAAAAAATGACACTTTTCTTGCAGATATTAATTCATTCTTTAAAAGGTTAACTAATTATGACTTCAATAAAAAACGAGTCTCTTTAATTTTGCAATGCCCTCTCCAAATTGCACATGTGACTGAAGTTGGGCTGCTCCACATCATTGTAGTTCATATGATTATTTAAGTTGTGATTATTTAAATTGAAATCTATCTTAATTAAATTCCCTTGAAGGCTTCATGAGTATTAAGTAGTAGTAGTATCAGCAACACACACTGGTGCTGAGGTGTTCAAGAATATTCTATTGGGAATTGAAATTGATGATGTGCACAAGAAGTGGACTGACTGTATTCAAGAATATATATGATGGACGAGTATTTATTTTGTATTTTCGGATATTGATAGTTAAATATTTATTTTGTGTTTGGGATATTTTGTATTTTGAGATTTTGATTGTCAAATGCTTTGGGAATATTGTTGACGACTTGTGATTGCTAATAAAATTTTTTATTATATTTTAGTGGATTTCGTGATTTCAATTGTGTATTATTTTGTTTACGTAATAGTTTACAAACTGGTTTTATTAATTTTATAAATTAATTTTTAATTTGTTAATCTAGGACAACGATTAATGTAGATGCGTTGTTTAGAATGTGCAAAAGTGTTGTAAAAAATGGTCATAACAACAACCACTTTTGAAAATAGACAACGATTATAAACTGATGTCGTATATATGTACAACAACACTTAAAAACTGTTTTCGTAGAGGTAGTTAATTAGACAACAATAGCTACAACAAC
Source organism: Plectranthus barbatus (assembly GCA_026898455.1). Classification (NCBI taxonomy): domain Eukaryota; kingdom Viridiplantae; phylum Streptophyta; class Magnoliopsida; order Lamiales; family Lamiaceae; genus Plectranthus; species Plectranthus barbatus. The sequence continues at coordinate 1,809 of JAPKLW010008123.1, read as the reverse complement.
GATTGATTTTTGCTTACGACAATAATTTTAAACTGTTGTGGTAAGTAGCTACAACAACGATTAAAAACTGTTGTCGTAGGGGGTATTTACGACAACACAACATATGTCTACAGTTCAGATATAGCTACAACAACTATTTTTAACCATTGTCGTTCTGCGTTTTTCTTGTAGTGGTCAATGCCCGGTCTCCTAATTCGATAAGGGCAAGACCGCCTCATGAGCTGCTTGGCTATAGCTACCCCCGCCTCGCTCCTGAGTGCAAGCAAGGGCAGTAGGAGAGACGGTGTTGAGATTGTTAGCGTTAGCATTACCGACCTTGTTATGGGATTTAGACTCACTTTGACTGTTGTCTGCTTTCGTGCTCTTCTTCTATTCTATATAGAATTATTAGCTCGTGTGGAGAAATCTAGACTACTCCTGCGCCTTCTCGCTACTTTGAGTTAACAATTAAAAACATTTTTCTATATGGTGTAATTTTCGATTTCCAGCCGGCTTTTATTATTATTATTATTATTACGAAGAAATCCTCAACAGAAACTCCATTCTCCATGAACTGTCTCTCTGGAAAGAAAGCCGCAGTTCCACCTCCTCCTCCACCTCCACCCAAGTCAGTAGAGGGACTGACACCACCACCTCTGCCGCAGCAGCGTCAACCACTATCAAATGACTTATATTCCAAATTCCCACCGCCACAACGGCACTTCTGCCAACATATTTGAAAAATACTTGGATTCTACGATAAGTATATTCTATTTTATATTTTCTTTAAATTATTTTTATAAATTAACTTTAAATTCTTTTTTTCTTTAATTTTCTCATATCTCTATAGTGCTCCTCATTTCTTGATCATTTTTATAAATTAGTTTTCACAATACTTTCTTGAAAGTCTGAATGAATATTTTCTTTTTATTTTTAGATTTTTGTTTTCAAGCAATACTTTTTTTTAACAATTTAGTTACATAAACTTAAACAATCTTATATATATTATCTATTTTTTAGAGTGAGTTGTTTAGAATTAATTAAAATAATAACTCATTTAATTTTCTAGTAAGGAATGAGTAATTAAGTATGCGACTGAACGAAGTTTGTCGATTCAATGTCTGTTTCTGCACGCTCAATAGCGAAACATGCCAAAAAATTTATAAAAAATAAAACTATCTAAAGAATACTGAACATTAATAAAATTAGAAAATAGATTTATTATTTGAGTTTATACATATTAATTATTTAAGTTTGAATCAATCTTTTTTTTTAATTTTCAGATACATTCCAAAATCAAAATGTATTTCTATTTTCATTTTATTTCAATTTCAATTATTTCTTAAATGTTATATTTAATTTGATTTCAGTTTTTTAATATTCAATATTTTATTTTTCTTAGATTGAGAAACTAAATTAACTAATCTTTAAAAGAGGGCACAATATGAATTTTAAAACCTAAGTGATTAAATGAATTAATTTTAATAGTTGAGGGGCCTAACTAATCCAAATATATAATTATGGTTGATGAAGTTAATCCGACCCTTATCCCTATATAACTGCATATACATAAATATTAATTAATGTTTCAAGTCGAGGATTATATCTACTAACGAATTATTGTATTTTAAACATCCGATTATGAGGGTGAACTAACCTCAAGTCCCCCCGCTATGAAAGTTTATTATTATTATTATTATTTGGTAATTAAGAAATATATTGTAGTTTTTTTTTTATTTGTTTGTTTTTTTTTGTTGTTGATTTGTGTAAGTTAATGTATGAGCAATGATATTAGGCATGTTTATATTGAATTCTCAATATGGTTAACCG
>JAPKLW010008122.1:0-13868 GCA_026898455.1 Plectranthus barbatus | reverse complement strand
AGGTCATGCTAGCCATGGACGCGGAACTTGTTGAGGCAGATTGGGCAAGCTTCGTGTTCAAAGACGTCCATGATTGCATTCGCCTATATCCAACCGCTCCCTTGCTTTACGGCATGCAGCTAAGCTGGTTAATGGAGCAAACCTTTCCAGAGCTAGCAGAAGGACCTTCTCGCCTTCTTGAATCTGACTTTTATCCATCAATCAAGTAGATTGTAATATTTTTTGTTTTGGAATGTAGCATGCATCAATGCTAAATGTTAATGAATCAGCATTTTCCTTTCATAATGATGTGCCATCCGTATAACAACTGCTGCTGTTTATGTGAACATGTCTGCTCAGCAACTTCTCCTTGAAATCACCAACAATAATATGCATATCGTCTTTTAAGAAAAAATAAGAAATCCAGAAAGAATGAAAATAACATTTCATTCATCCAAAGTTCTATCCAGCTCCATAAGACCTAATTTGATACAGAGTTCCTTGAATCTGGATTCGGCTAGCGGCTTCGTAAATATGTCTTCTATCTTATCTTCAGTGCATATGTACCGAACATTGATATCCTTCTTCTCCTGATGATCTCGAATGAAGTGGTGTCGAATATCAATGTGCTTTGTCCTGGAAAGATGGACAGGATTCTTTGTAATGCACATGGCACTACTGTTGTCGCAGTAAATAGGCACACATTCGGGAGAAATCCCGTAATCTTGCAATTGTTGCCTTATCCATAAAATTTGCGAACAACAGCTAGCAGCCGCCACATACTCTGCTTCAGTGGTGGAGGTAGCAACAGAGTGCTGCTTTTTGCTAAACCAGCTAATAAGTTTGTGTCCAAGAAATTGACACGTACCACTGGTGCTCTTCCTATCAATCTTGCATCCTCCAAAATCAGAATCCGAATATCCACTTAGAGCAAGACTATCTTCTCTTGGATACCAAATTCCAAGACCTTCTGTGCACTTCAGGTAGCGTACAATCCTCTTAGCAGTGTCTACATGTGTTTTCTTAGGATTTGTCTGATATCTAGCACGTAATCCAACGGCGTAGGATATGTCAGGTCTGCTGGCGGTGAGATACAGAAAGTGAACCTATAATTCCTCTGTAAAGAGTAGGATTCACATCATCTCCTTCTTTCTCAAGTGCGGCTATGCACGTCGTACTTATAGGAATTCTTAGACTCTTAGTCTTTTTTGGACAATATTTCGCAATTAGATCGCGAGTGTACTTCTTCTGATGGATGAAAATTCCATCTCTGGATTGTTGAACTTGTAAGCCGAGAAAGTATGACATTTTTCCCATCATACTCATCTGGAAGTTGTTGGACATGAGCTCTGAAAACTTGTCACATAATCCTTGATTTCTAGATCCAAAGATAATATCATCAACATATATTTGCACCAGCAAAATATCTCCTTCATCTTCGATGCGAAAGAGAGTCTGATCAATCCTCCCTTTCTGAAAAGCATTCTTCAGCAAAAATTTGGATAGAGTTCCATACCAAGCCCTTGGTGCTTGTTTCAATCCATAGAGAGCCTTCCTGTGTCTGTATACTTGATTACCATGCTCGAATCCTGGAGGTTGCTCAACATAGACTTCTTCTTTCAGTTCGCCATTTAAAAAGGCACTCTTTACATCCATTTGCATTACATCGAACTCATGATGAGCAGCGTATGCAAGAAATAAGCAAATGGCCACCAGCCTTGCTACAGGAGCAAATGTTTCATCATAATCTATTCCTTCGCATTGCCTGTATCCTTTAGCTACGAGTCTCGCCTTATTTCTGACAACTGAACCAGATTCATCTTTCTTGTTTTTGAACACCCATTTTGTGCCTATAACACTTTGATGTTTAGGTCTGTCTACCAGTTCCCACACGTTGTTCCGTGTGAATTCTGCGAGTTCTTCATGCATTGCATTCACCCAATCTGGATCTAGTAGAGCCTCTTCAAACTTTTTGGGTTCTTTGCTGGAGATATAACAAGCTAGCATAGCGTTGCCTTGTCTCGTCATTATGGGATCATTGACATCTCCTATGACATCTTCAAGAGGATGGGCGCGTAACCATGTTGGTCTGATTGGTCTGACCACATTTCCTTCCCTTGCGAGACCATCGTCTTGTACATTATTCTCCATAGCACCCTCCTGGTGCTCAGCAACTGGATTGGCTTCAATCGGGATAACTGCTGCGGGATTTCCTGGTACGTGAGTCTCTTCAGCAACTCTTTCAGCAACTGGAATCTCAGCAGCGCCTCTGCCAAGATATTCATGAGTGGCTGTGCCTTCCCCAAAAGGAATGTCCTTAGCGATCTCCTCTTCATCATCATCAAGCACCTCTAGAATGACTGTTTCAATTAAGGTGTTTGTAGGTGTGGCCTCAGCATGATCATTAACATCACTGGCCTAGTCAGCAGTTTGGTCCCCTGCTGAGTGCGTCTGGTTTGGATTACAGTCACTCATAGACTTAGTCGGATCAACATGCATATTCTCAAAAGAATTCAAAAATGTTTGATCATTGACATCATTAGTCTCATGATTGTTATCCTCTTTTCTCTTGTTTTCTCTGCGCACTAAGGTAGACTCATCAAAAATAACATTGCATGTTATTTCCACAATACCGGTAGTCTTGTTCAATACCCTATAACCTTTGTGAGTGGGGTGTCCATAACCAAGAAGTACACCCTCATCTGACTTAGGTGAGAAAGTATTGAGTTTAGACTTTCCATTATTGTGAATATAACATGTAGAACCGAATGCACGGAGATGAGTTATAGAGGGCTTACGACTGTTGTACACTTCGTAGGGAGTCTTGTTGAATCTACTCGTGATGGCACTCCTATTCTGTGTATAACAAGCCGTCATAACTGCTTCCCCCCAGTACATAGCCAGAAGTTTGGAATCTGCTAGCATCGAGCGAACGGCTTCCTTCAACGTCCGATTCCTCCTTTCTACTAGACCATTCTGCTGAGGAGTCCTAGCTGTGGATCTTTTGTGTGATATTCCAGCTTCAGCACAGAAATCCATCAGCAGTCCATTACAAAACTTTGTTCCATTGTCTGATCTAATTCTCTTTACAGTAACTTCTTTACTGTTTTGTTCCTTGAGAATCAGTTCTGGTAGGACAAGTTTCACCTCGTCCTTGGTTTTTAGAAGACGTACCCATGTGTACCTGGAAAAGTCATCAACCACCACAAGTGTATATAATCGTTTACTTACAGTGGGTGGAGTGACCGGACCGAAGAGATCCATATGAAGTAATTCTAGGTTCCTTTGAGATGTCTCTTTTTCTGGATTTGTCTTGAAGGATGATTTGGTTTGTTTTCCTTGTTGACAAGCTTTGCATATCCCTTCCTTGCGGAAAGTTTCATTGGGCAGACCTACAACAAGCTTGTTTTTGGCGAGGTAGTTAATAGTTTTGAAATTCAAATGATTGAACCTCTTGTGCAATAGCCATGTTGTTTCTTCCTTGTTTAAAGCTAGAAAACAGGAGTGTTGTTGACCACTTTGCCAATCAACAATATATAAACCACCCTTGCGGATGCCTCTTAGTTTTACTTCTCCTGAAATAGCATCAGCACTGGCACAACCAGTATTTTTAAAAGATACGATGTACCCGTTTTCACATAATTGGCTTATGCTGAGTAGATTATGCTTTAAGTTGGAGACGAGTGCCACATTGATGATTCTTAAACCGTTCCGTTCAATGCACCCTCTTCCAATGACTTCTCCCTTACTGTTGTCTCCGAACTTGACCTTAGGACCGTTGAACAGTCTTCTTAAGTCTGAGAATAATCCTTCGTTCCCAGTCATATGAGCAGAGCAACCGTTATCCAGGACCCACTCAATGGATATGCAAGTTCCTTCTGTTGTTGAGTCCTGTTACTGCAATGAAATCAGGTAGTTTTAGGTCCCCGTTTATCATCGGGTCCTGCAGGATTAGCATTGACCATGGTTCCCTTTGGTACCCACATTTTAGTGATTTTCAAGATTTTCTTCTTGAATTCATTGTTTACCGTTTCTTTACCCTTTGGCATAACATGTTTGACATGTTTAAAATTATGTGCAGTGGTATACTTGGCCTTCCTTGCCCTTGAAATAACATATGAATTGGGCTCAGGATCTACATAGGTGTTCCTCCTATGTGAAGTACTTTCCTGAAATGTTGGTTTTACAGCATTATTAAAATATGGCCTTCTTTGCTGAAAGGTAGGTTTAGCTGTCCTTACATTTGGAACATAACGCTCAGCATACCCAGGTCGTGTAGAATACGATTTAGTGTATGTTCTTGGATTCTGCTGAGGTCTGACCGATACATGCTTAGCATTTGCTCTGTTATTCCTCTGCTGAGGTCTAGTCGATTCATGCACAACATTCAACTTAGGATTCCTCTGCTGAGGTCCACGAGTTGTATGTTTAGCAGATTCTGACTTAGCCCTCTGCTGAGGTCTAGTAGACGAATACCTAGCAGTCTCTGTACAGACCTTCTGCGGAGATCCGTTATGCGTATTCTGTGATCGTCCATTCTTTTGCTTAGCAATTAGCGTGGATGATTCAGCAAATACGACTCATTTTCCTTTTTCAGCAGAAATATTTTAAGGAGATACAAACACGATTGGATTCTTCTTAGAAGAATTATCATAGGATTTTGATATCCTTTTCGAGGATTCGTATCCAAGCCCAGACTTATCCTTATGATGTCTTTGTTGGCTTACAAGGGCATCAAGAGCAGCCTTGCTGGATGCGTACATGCAAATGCAGTCCTCTCGTGGATAATTTTTCAAAGCAAGATTTTCTTTCTCTAGAGTTTGACATTTGTCAGTTAGTTGAGAGAAATCTTCTTTTAATTTTAAGAATTTCTCACTTTCTAACCTCAGTTTCTCAACTTCCTCGGTTAGGGATTAAATATTTCGTTGAAGTGAGAGATTTTCACCTATGATTTTGTTTTTGATCTCATACATTTTTGAAAACTCAATTGACAATTTTGTCAAGTAATCTTCCTCAGAATCGAAAAATCATTCCTCCGATTTATCTATGATAGGAATACTGGTTGGGTTTGTAGATAATACCTCACTTTCCTCAGCAGCGAGAGCTGATTCATTGTTTTGCTCAGCATCATTGTCTGCGTCAGCAAACCGATCTTCAACAATGTTTGCCATCAGTACGAACAATGCTTCCTCGCTATCTTCTTCTTTTGAGGAATAGTAGAACTCCTGGTCATTTTCAGGGATATCAGCACTCTCCGTCCTGGTCAGCAACGCCTTGGTCACTACTTCAGCAGCGCGTCTTTCAAATCTTTGTTTCAGGCGTTCTCTTTCCTCTCTGCTAACCTTCGGGCAGTCATGCTTCAAATGATCTGGAGAATCACATTCAAAACAAGTTCTAATTTTTCGCTCTACTGAGCGGTTAGATGATGATGGTTCACTTTCTTTCGCCTCCTTTTTCAGCTTTTGCTTCATTTAGCATCGTCTGCATCTTTTTCATCTGTTCTTCTGGTTCATTGATCTTCATATCAATAGATTGTGTGCCTGCACTGGAAATAACTTCCTTTGCGGGTGATGCTGGAGCAGATCTTTCTTGCTTATATAAGGGCTTCTTCGTCTTGAATTTGCTGAAGTCCTTCTTAGCGAAGTATGCTAAATCTTCAGAGATTCCAGCAAAATTTGATGCAGCTTGTGCTACCGCTGTTTCATTCTTCTTTGACTGCTGAATAATAAACTCGTGAGCTTTGAGTTGAGCAAATACCTCAGATGTAGTCATGTTGTTGAGATCTTTTTCACTCAAACTCGTCACTTTTGCAAACCAGTCATCTCTTGGATATAGTTTGGAGATGATTTTGTTGTTCATCTCTCCTTTTTCATACTCTTTTCCAAGATTATTGAGTTCACCGATTATTGTGTTGAAGCGCTCTTCCATATATCCTGTATGGATTCGCCTGCATTCATAGAAAATGATTCGTACTTATCAACAGCTATTTGTAGTTTATTTCTTTTCATTTGATCGGTTTCTCGCGATGCTTCACACACATAATCCCACATTTCTTTAGCAGTTTCAAAGTCAAGAGATTTGTTAACCATCAGTTTTGGTAAGTAATCACAGATTAGCTTCTTGGCTACATGTTCCAACTGAGCCCACTTTTTGTCTTCCGTGGTATACTCCTCATAGGGCTTTGGAATCATCTGTGGTCTTGGTTCTTCACCAGTAGCAGGAGCACCTGCAAAAATGTTAGGTTTCATAATCTTTATTGGACCTTTAGTCAGAATGTCCTCCATTTCAGGATGGATGCTTTGCAGATTTATGAGAGCCAACTTCTTCCACAACTTGAAGTTCTCCTTGGAATACTTCCCGAGTGCATGATGAGTCAACATCTTGTCTCCTGAGCTAGACAACACAGAGAAACAGATAAAAGTGCAAGGAAAATGTAGATCTGGTCTTAAGAGACTCAGAAGCAGTCGGTTTTTCAACCTCCTGCTCTGATACAACTTGTTGGTCCTTAAATATCAGAGTCGTCGTGTTTAAACAGAAACACGAAATGCAGAAGAATAAATATACGTCACTTACACTTTATGTCTTCTCTTTTGAATATTAGTTAAGCTCAGAAATGGATTAAGTTTCTTCACAGTTATACACTAGCAATATGATTGCTAGGTTTCAAATCACGTGTGTAATAAAACAGTAAAGGAACACAAGATTTATAGTGGTTCGATCCAACAAGATCTACGTCCACTCCTTAGCCGATACGCTAAGAATTCACTAAGTAAGTATACAGATTACAAGGATTCGCCTTTTACAGTTAAGTAGGCAGTGAGCTTTCGGCCTGGCTACTTGACAGCTATCCTCCGATAATCTGGACTCCTCAGATGATGGTTCGGCTGGGTCAAGGGCACACCTTCGAAACTCCTGCCTTGCCTGATTTGGAAGTTTTATAGTTACTTCCTGACTTCCCTTGAATGTGGCTAAGTGCCCGTCTGAGTCTAAACCTTTTCAGGTGTTCGACTGTTAGATTCTTTCTGAAGAGAAAGCAATCCCAATGATTGAGAATTCTTGAATACAATCAAGAATATCTTCAATGGAGTGTCAGTAAATCAATGAGCGACACTTCTGGTTGTTGAGAGCTTTTAATATCCTTTCAAAATGCTCTCAACTGACTACTTTTTCTTTGTTCACTTTGTCAAAGGAATCTTTTTGCTTTGAGTGTTCGTGAATATCTTAAGTTAGAAAAGCAGTAGTAGTCGTCTCTTCTCTCTTGGATCTTCCTTTTATAGGTGGAGATTCAAATCTTGAATCTCCATATTCGTTAGACACAACTTTTCTTTAGTCCGAGAGTGATAAGACTTGTTCAGTCGCTTTTTGTTCTCGATCTGTACTTTCCGAACTTCTTCGGGAAAGTTTCGTCCTTTGTGTGTACTTTTTGTCAGAACGGAAGTAAAGCTTCATCCTTTGACATTCTGCTATGCTTATTTATCTTGATTTGCTGAATATTTCCGTTAACACTCAAACCTTTGACTTCTATTATGCTAGCATCCTTCAGGATTTATTAGCAAATCCTAAAGCCTTAGCATTCTGCTAACACATGTCTTCTAGCAGACGTTGTCCTTCGGTATCTGCTAGGAATAGCGCATGTCTTCTAGCAAACGCTTTCCTTTGATGTCTGCTAGGAATAGCGCATGTCTTCTAGCAAACGCTTTCCTTTCGATGTCTGCTAGGAATAGCGCATGTCTTCTAGCAAACGATTTCCTTTCGATGTGTGCTAGTCTATTACAACTCAATAGATGACCTATACAGGACATTACATGATATGCTAGACTTATCTAGAATTCAGCAAATGATCGACCAAATGCTAAGGTTTGATTCAACAAAACCTTTTACAAATGAATCCTAAGGGAGATTTTAGTAATAATTTCCCAACAACAGTTGGTTAGACATCTTCAGGATGGGCACTTTCATCTTCATGAAGGTCAGTTTGAGTTGGGGACTCTATTCCAGTTTGACCCTCAAACTGAGCTTTGTTTTTGCCTTATGAAGTTCCCCCTTGATCAATACCTGGGTGCATTGTCAAAGATCCAAAGGCTTTTGTAAGGTCGGCTGCAGAGCTGGCCTCTTCATCTGGATCACTTGTGTGAACATCTACAGATTTTGTTTGAGAAACTTGACTTTGATCGTCTTTATCAGCACTCTATTTGTCACAACCATTGTTAAGAGCAAGATCACAAAGTTCCAGTTGTTTCAAAGTTTTGCACAGTAGAATAGACTCATAAAAAACAACAGAGCATGTTACTTCCTTAAGTTTGGTTGTCTTGTTGAGTACTTTGTATCCCTTGTATAAAGAATGTCCATATCCAAGGAACACTCCTATATCTGCCTTTGGACTGAAAGTATTCAGTTTGGACTTCCCATTGTTATAGATGTAACATGGTGAACCAAAAGGACGAAGATGAGCTATTGAAGGCTTACGACCATTGAAGACATCGTACGGGTTTTTGTGATGGCGGCTGTTGATGGCACTCCTGTTCTGAGTATAGCATGCCGTCATCAAGGCATCTACCCAATAACCTTCTTTCAAGTCTGCTTCGGCAAGCATGGTCCTATCTGCCACCTTGAGTGTTTGTTTCTTCGTTTAGCAAGTTTGCTCTGCTGAGGCGTACTAAGAGCTGACTTTTCATGAGCAATGCCAGCATCAACGTAGAAATCCATCAGTGGACCGTTGCAAAACTCAATCCTATTGTCAGATCCGATTCTTTTAACGGTGACTCCTTTGCTATTTTGCACTTGAAGGATGAGCTCTGGAAGATGAATTTTTACTTCATCCTTTGTTGTCAGCAGCCTGACCCAAGTGTTTCTAGAGTAGTCGTCTACTACAACGAGTGAATCTTTTTCCTCCAATGGTTGGCGGCTTGACTGGTCCAAATAGATCCATATGTAGTAGCTCGAGGATCCTACCTGTGCTTGCTGTGATGGTTTGATTTTTTAATGATGCTCTGGTTTGCTTTCCCATCTTACATGCTCTTCAGACACCTTCTTCCTTCTTAAAGCTGACTTCTGGTAGGCCTTCCACAAGTTTGTGCTTGGCAAGATGTCTGATTGTCTTAAAATTCAGATGGCTAAGTCTTTTATGCCATAGCCAGTTGACTCCTTCTTGGGATGAGCTAGTTGCGACAAGGCATGTGTCAGGCTTTCCGCTCTCCCAATCCACATAGTAGAGACTTTTTTTCTTCATACCTTTCAGCACAGTCTCCTTGGAGTCTTTGTCATTGATCCAACATTCTTCATCGACAAATGTCTCCTCATATCTGGATTGGATAAGTTGACTCACACTCAACAGATTATAGTGAAGATTGGTGACTAAGGATACATTGTTGATGATGATTCCATTGCATTCCAAGCATCCTTTGCCAATTACTCTGCCTTTTGAATCATCTCCAAAACTGACAAGTGGTCCTTTTGTCAATCCCAGTTTTGAGAGAAGATATCTGTCACCGGTCATGTGAGCTAAACATCAAGGTACCCGTGTTAGGGTTAGTCTTATGGATCCAGCCTTTGGGAATCCATACTTGCTTCACCTTGAACCTAGGTGTCGCAATGTCTTCTACCTTTCTCTTCCTCTTCAAATAATTGATGCAATTTTTGTTCATGTTTGAAGGAAGGAAGGAAGTGAGTGTGTGAAACCTTGTGAGAAACTAAGTTTCTTGAAACTGACTTCCTAGACACTAACTGCCTAGAAACTGAGTTTCTGTCAGGTTCTCGAAAACTGAGTCTGGAGTGTACAGTCTTCCTAGTCCTTAAAATGGAAAGATGATTGGACTCAGACCTTGTATTGTTGTTCCTCCTATACGGATAAGTTCTCCTCTCATACGGATTATGAGCTGGGAACCTCAGATTTCTAGAATCCGGAAATGAAACTGACTTTCGATAAAGTCCAGTTTTGGCTGTTGAAGTGGGTTTCCTTGCATTATGAACATTCTGCTTATCCCATTTCCCATGCATTCTGGGCTTCATCTCAGATTTGTTCGACTTGTAAGTCAAATCGTTTCTAACATTGGGCATTGAGGTCAGTTTTGAAACTGACTGTCCCCTTCTATCCTGATTGGCCACTAAGGAGTTTTTGTCTATACTGACTACTCCTCTGCCTAGCAACTTTACTTCTAAACTAGAATTCTTTCTAAAATGATGATTCTAGATATTTATAGTTTCAGAAGTAGATGCATGATTGCTTAAATTATCTTCTGAGAATCCTAAACCTGATTTATCAGTGGTATGTCTTTGTAAACTTAGAGCTTCTGAAACTTTGCAAGTGTTAGAATAAAGTGAACAGATAAGTTTTTGATCACTAGCAATTTTCAGTTTTTGAGACTCGCATTCTTCAGATATAGATTTAAAAGATTCAAGTAAAACATAATGCTCTTCTCTAAGTTTGGCTAGCTCTTCACTTACTGACTTCGATCCTTGGATCTCCTCAGTCAATTTTGAAACTTTCAGTTTCAACATAGCATTTTCACCAGCCAAGACATTTGTCAATTCATAGAATTTAGCAAATTCTCTATTTAAAACCTCTAATGTATCATCCTCTGTTTCTGAGCAATAAGATTCAGAGTTATTTTCTATGCATGCTATAGGAATAGAAACTGAGTTAGGGAGATTTACTTGGATTGTAGACTCTGCATCTGTTTCTTCCTCTTCTGCCAGCTTGGCCATCAGCACCAGGAAGGCTTCCTCCACTGCCTCATCGTCTGATGTGTAGTAGCCATCGTCATTATCTGGGATGTTTGACATCTCAGTTCTGGATAGCATGGCCTTTGCAACTGCTCAGGAAGCTTTCTTCTCGAACACCCTCTTCAAGCGCTCCCTTTACTCTTTGGAAAATAGTGGGCACTCATACTTGAGGTGGTCTGGAGTGTTGCACTCAAAGCATGCCTTTGGAGGTCTTTCGCTGAACTTCAGCTCACTGGCTTGTGAACCTTCCTTCTTGGCTCTAGTTTTCTCAAGAAGTATGGTCAACTTCCTCATTTGCTCTTCAAGCTCTTCAATTGAGCTCTCTTCGTCCTTTTTTTGGTAGGAAGGTGTGAGCTTTGACTTTGAACTGGACGTCTGTTCGGAAGATCTGTCAGCTTGGTAAGGCTTTTGAGGTCTTCTCTTGAACTCCTTTTTTGCGAAAAAGGCAGCATCCTCCTTTGGATGTGTAGACACTTCGCACTACATGATTTCTGTTCGCCATTTGGATGCCCCATTCATGGACTTGGAGCTGGGCGAACACGTCCTTGGTCGTCATCTTGGAGAGATCCTTTTCCTTCAAGCTGGTGGCTTTGACGAACCAGTCTTCCTTGGGCATCTTGGAGGGAATTTTTGCATTCATATTAGCAACTTCATATGTTCTCCCCAAGTTCTTCAACTCGCAGATAATAGCATTGAATCTCGCTTCCATTGTTTTAATATTTTCACCAGAAGCATTTGAAAAGATTCATACTTATCTACACAGTTTTGAAGCTTTTTTTGCTTCATTTCAGTTGTTTCTTGACTGAGTGTGCCTAGAAATTCCCACACCTTTTTGCCGTTGTTGTGCTCGAGAGCTTCAACAACCAGAGGCTCTGGTAAGGATTGTAAGATAAGCTCATTGACCACAGAATCCAGTTGAAAACAAACTCTGTCTTCATTCGTTGATAATTTCATATTTGTACTCACTTATCCATGTTTTTCTCATTTTGTTTAGTTTAATTAGCTTAGGTTTTTAGTTATTTCTGTGCATGAGTCTATTTTGGAGGATGCTATGCTCTTGATGGAGAGATTTGTAGGTATTTTAGGCTAAAAAGAGGTTGAATGGTGAAAAGAGCCGTGAATAACAGAGTTGCTACTTCGATTGACACACGGGAAGTCAACCAAGTTGGAAGACGTGCCAAAAACCTAAAGCATTAACTCTGTCTCGATCAACGTGGTGCATGTCGATCGACACAGAGGTCGGGTATCGATCGGAGGCAAGAAAAGAAGAAGGGCTCGACATGCATACAGGCATGTCAATCGACACCCCAAGTGTTGATCGACACGGAGGACAGAGAGGCTGATCGACATGAAGAAAAAACCCAAATTTTGACTTGTATGAGTGTCGATCGACGTAGTGCATGTCGATTGACACAGAGGCCGAAGAAGGAAAAGACATCTGTTTTGGAAATTTTTGATATTTTAGCTCAATACCTAGATTATATATTTTTCACTCCTTTATAAATAGGGAACTCATTATGCACAAAAATAATCTTGGATGTTCCAGTTTTTGCACTTGGTATTACTCAAATTTGGAGTTTTTGCAAGGTTCCTGTCCTTGTAATGTAATTTACGGTTTTTAATAATATGTTTTCTTTATTCCAAGTCATGCTTTGTGGCTAGAAACCCTAGCAGGTTAAAGGGCTTTTGATATTCTTTTCTGATGCATGTTTAAATGAAATAAACTCTATAACATAGTTTATTTTCATGTGATTAATTAATTAAATCTAGATTTAAAGAAGGATCGAGAGATGAATTTGGATCTAGGTTTATAGTCATCAATTGAAAGACCGAGAGGTGAAAATTGGTATTAGGAAGAGAAAATTAAATATATTTGTTTTCCGTCTCAAAAGGAAGAATTATGTGTAGGAATTAATTAGATAATTATTGAGATTGACTAAGTTTGTGTTCTTGAGACCGAGAGGAGATAGTCACAATTTAATAATCTAGGGTTTAATTTACTGACTAAGGAGTTTAATCCATAAAAATCTAAATTACCCCATTGCTGAGTTGATGATTTTGCATGCTGAAGTTTAGAATATCTGCCCTAGGATCTATATCTTTAATTATTTTTTTTTTCAAAATCCTTTACTTTCCTGCATTATTATCTTTCAATTTCAAAACATAATCCCTTTTTAAGTTTGATACGTGCGTAAAATGACCTATATTTTGATGTGTGTACATGCTTGTTTGTGGCTATTTTACTCCCGTATCATATGTTTTTGTCGTATTTTGGTTGTGTTTTCGTGTTTTGTGTGTTTGATGTGTGTAGGATAGGTTTTGGGCATAAACGAGCAATTTTGGTGGAGTTTTGGATGAAAATTGCACGTGTTTAGGAGTTTGGAGAGCTCGACCGGCCAAGCGGGTGCAGGACCGGCCGAGCAGGAGCTTCAAAGGGCTCGACCGGCCGAGCGGGTGCAGGACCGGCCGAGCGGGAGCGGACAGAGACTTGGCTCGGTCGAGCCAAGCCTTGCTCGGCCGAGCCAAGTCGGATTTGGGTGATTCTGGCGGATTTTGATGGCCCGGGCGAGCCAAACTTCGACCGGGCGATCCGAGGCCCTGATTGCTTGCCTATAAAAGGGGAAGAGGCGGTTATTTGAAGGGGATATGTCATTTTTCACATACGATAGCTAGATTTTTCCCTAGATTCCATTTTTCATTTCCAATTCATCATAATCCTAGAGCATCTAGGAGATTAATTCATCAATACTTAGAGGAGATTGAAGATTAAAAGTGGTGGATCAAGACAACCAAATCCAATTTGGGGAAGATTCTTATTACTCCTTTCAATTTGTAATGACGTTCATTGAATTCAAAATTGTAATTGTACAATTGAAAGGTATGAAGTTCTAATTCTACTTGGATGTTGATTTGGATGAGGATGCATGAGATTTAGGTTTGATTATTGCTTGTTTACCATCCTCTTTGTGATTGAAGCATACTAGTGCTTGTTCTTATTTGTCTAGATGTAGGTAGTCGCCAGTCTAGATGATAATTGACACAATCATTGCAGCCAATACGCGGATAGGCGTGTCGTAAATAGTATGACTTCTTGTGTACCTTGATCCAATCCCTGTGCGCAGATAGGGCATAGGGCAATGATTTACGAGCTTTTAGGAGTGGTCTAG
>JAPKLW010008121.1:0-13870 GCA_026898455.1 Plectranthus barbatus | reverse complement strand
ATCTTCCGAGGATCCCTCCCTACCATGCTATATTGTTCGACATGGCTGCCTGCGCTCTGCTGGTAGACCACTTAGTAGAGGAGGATCCCTCTCGTGGTTGGTGGCTGACCCTTGCCGTCCCCCCTGTTCCTACTGTTTCGGGCGATCTTGTCCCTAATCATATGGACTGGCAAGTGGTGGAACTCACAGCCCCACCCGTTTTTGAACAAGTCCAGCCAGCTCCAGCAGCAGTGCCAGTAGTGGAGCCAGCAGTCGAAGTGCCAGTAGAGGAGTCAGCAGCAGCTGATATACCAGCAGAGGAACCAGCTGCAGCAGCGGCACCAGCGGAGGAGCCAGCCCCAATGGAGATAACAGCTGAATCTGAACCAGCAATGGCTCCTTCCGCACCTGATGTGCCCTCCTCTTCCATAGAAGTATCAGCGATGCCGATCTCCGAGATCCATCCTCCTGCGCAGCTTCTTGCACTCATTGATGCCAGGATGGATCAGCGCTTTTCTTCCTTCCGGACCGAGATGGCACAACAGATGGAGTCTGTAACCGCTGGAGTGTCCTCCTTTTTGGCGCGGATCCAAGAGGGGGAAAGTACGCGAGCACGTGCTGAGGCAGAGAGAGCTCGTCTTGCTGAAGAGGAGAGGAGAATTGCTGCTGAGGAAAGGGAGAAGAGCAGACAAGATATGGCAGCGCTCACTGAGATCCTGAGGTCGCTCACAAGCAGAACTCAATCACCAGGATCATCTTCTCAGCCATAGTCTTGTTTCTCTATTTTTTTGTTGTAAGTAAATATGTATCAGCTAGTCTAGTCAGTTACCAATTCCTGTACTTGTAATTGCTCCATCACTAATGGAATGCTGACTGACAAGTTGATGACAACCTCTCATTGTCCAACAATTGTCAAGTATTTACTTACCAGCTGAACTTACACATCCAGTGTAATCAGCACCAGCACTCGTCTACATTCTTTAAATCTATTTTTGCTCTGATCTCAATTTTCATATTTTAAACGAGCAATATCCCTCTTAGTTTGAGGGGGAAGATTTTAGTTAGAGCTGATGTGAGGAAGTGGTTTCATGGGTTTAGATCTGATAGGCTTATTTGTAAAACCCTGAAATCTTCTGTAACTTTCCTCATCAGCTGAGTGCTCGCTGGTTAGGCTTTGATCGCACCAAAAAGGGGGAAATTGTTGGGAAATTTGTCTAAGTTTCCCTCCCTCAGTAGCTACTTGTATAGATCTTAGTTTTGGTGGATCAAATCCTAAGTCCTACCAGCGTCAGTTGTCTCTAGATAGCTCTAGTTCTCAAATGTAAAGTCCTGTTTAGGTCTTTTGAGTTGTAAGTCGCAGCTGATCAAGACTCATGCTGACACTGTTCACCAGCATGAGACATGCTTACCATTGGTTACTGTTCACCAGTTGGGAAAAGTTTCATCAGATGGCGGCTGACAAAGACTCGTGCTGACACTGTTCACCAGCATGAGAAGAGCTAATGACTGGTTACTGTTCACCAGTTGGGAAGGATTTCACCAGCAGGCGGCTGACAAATCCTACCAGCAGAATACGTGTTCTCACTGACACTATTCACCAGCGGTGAAGCCACCAGTCATGGGAGATTCCAAGAGTTAACATCAGACATTTTGGTAGACTTAGATTGTGCCAGCGCAAGTCACCAGCAGAGACTGCCAGCACAAGATCACCAGAATGATCTACCAGTCGGATGTTACCAGCAGAATTCCAGATTCTCTCTCCCAGAGTCTTAGAGACAAAAAGAAGATTCGTCGAGGAATTAACTGACAGAGTATGACTTTAAGGAGGATACCTTAAAGTCCATCAGTTACAAGACACCAGTCTCGATTCCTCGTACTGACGAATAGTGCCGTTCTGACATAAAGAGATCAATGTCAGATAAAGCGGACAAAAGTATGGCACTTTCCGGAAAAACATACCTGCCGCCGTCAGAAGGACATACGAGGACAGAGACCTTTTCCGGATGTGTCCAAACGGCTAGAAGATTTGAATGGGATCCCGCATCTATAAATAGGTCGGAACTACCAACATTTAAGACGCTTGCTTCCTGACATTCAATACTCTTCTCCCTCGCTCAACTACCGAAAGTCTGAAACTTTATTGCAAGCAAGCAAAACACTTTCGAGGCTTTTCTTAAAGCTTACCGTGTGTTGATTTATTCAAACACGAGACTTCAAGCTTCCAGCTTGTAAGTTACTGATCTCTTTGGTGTTCTTTCTCTTCCGAGGAAGTTCACAGCAGCTCTTGTGCCAGCCAGCACTTGAGTTATCACGGGCAGTTTGCCGCATTGAGAAGCTACGTTCTTGGGAGAACTAAACACCCAGTGAAGCTGTGGAGGTTGAAGTGACGTGCTCGCACTCCACCAGCTGATCAGAGTTGAAGAAGGAAACAAGGCCGGGAGCGGTTGATCTAGTGAACTGGTGGACGAGGCATTCACCAGCTAGAAATAGATCGTAGGACTCTTGTACCTGATTACTCTTAGTGAATTTCCAGTGCTACGACTGGAGAGTGGACGTAGATCAGTTGATCGAACCACTATAAATCCTTTGTCTTTATCAGTTTTCTGCATTACATTCTTATTTTAAACCCAGCACCCAAGTGCTGGTGTATACTCTGAAAACTGATAACTGCGCAAACAAGACCTAAAATATTCAATGTTTTGAATCACCAGCTGACAGGTCCCAGTCAGTTGGTTAACCAGCAAGTGCAAGAAAACGTTTACTCTTTTATTATTTCCGCTGCAAACATTTTATACTCTGAAAAACCGGGACCAACAAGTGGTATCAGAGCGAGGTTCTTATAGACCGATTGTTTCTGAGTCTCTTAGGACCGAGATCCACGTTTCCTTGCACTCCTTTGTTTGTCTGTTGATTAGCTCAGGTACACGAAGATGAATACTCCGAAGCTACTCGACTACAAGACTGAGAAGCATGTCATATGGCGAAAGAGGTCACTCATTTCTCTGAAGAGCATCCATCCGGAAATGAAAGATGTGCTGGAGAAAGGGCCAATCGAGATCACCATGATACAACACCAGCTAGGAGATCGTCCAGCTGCTGTGATCCCAAAGCCTCAAGGCGAATGGAATGCCGAGGACAGGAAGCGGAATCAGTTGGATTCCATTGCTCACGAGTCGATCCTGGCTTCTCTTCCAGAGTCGCTGATGGAGGAAGCCCTCCAGTTTGACAATGCCAAGGGAGTATGGGATTACCTTGATAGTCTATGTCAAGAAACTGATCAAATGAAATGCAACAAATTGCAGGTTGCAGTGGACAAGTACGAGTCCTTCCAGATGCTGCCTGGAGAAACCATCAAGGAGATGGAGGCGAGATTCAACGCCATCGTCAGCGAGCTAAAGTCACTGGACAGGAAGTGCTCAAATGATGATCTTAATGCCAAGATCCTGTCCAAGATGCCCAAGGAGGACTGGTTCGTGAAGACCACAGCTCTGAAGGAGAAGGACCTGTCCAAGATGACTCCCAAGGAGTTATTTGCTCAACTGCAGGCACACGAGTGGGATATCCAGATGGTAAACAAGAATGAGGCCATCCGGAACATGGGATCCCCCAGCATCAAAGCTCAAGACGAAGCTTACTTCGTCAAGAAGGACTTCAAATGGAAGCACAAGAAGCCCTTCCATGCTGACAGACCTGCTGCCCAGCACAACCAGCAGAAAGAGATCCCAGCCACATCGGGATCTAACTCAAAAGACAGCGAGAGCTCTATCGCTGACCTTGAGCAACAGATGAAGAGACTGGCCGTTCTCCTGGAGAAAGCCAAGTCGAAATAGGGAGTATCTCTAAGCTCATCTGATGGAAAATTCATCAAGAGAGCTCCCCGTGCTTGCTATCAGTGCCAATCCCCTGATCACCTTAAATTTGAATGTCCACAGGTGGAAAAGGGTGAGCGGGAAAGGCTGAAGAAGCTCTTTGAAGAGCGTGCATCGAAAGCTGTTGCCAAGGCTATGCTGACCAGGACAGAAGTTCCTGACATTCCTGACCATGACGACGGAGAGTATGAGTCAGATGAAGAGTCAGAAGAGGAAGCTCTACTGGCACTTATGGCAGCCTTCGGTGAGGAGTCAGCTGAAGGAAGTGCTGACAGTGAAGAGGCACTTGCAGCTGATGATCAGGTACAATCATCAGCTCCCCCAATGCATATCATGCCTTCTCACATTTTAGACGATTCTGAGTCGCGTTGCTCCGACTCAGAAGATGTCACAATAGACATTCTTCAACAAGAAATTTTAAAATTTTATGAAATAAAGAATGTCTTGGCTGGCGAAAATGCTTCGCTGAAAGATCAAATTTCTGTTTTGACCAAGGAGATTGAAAAATCGAGGTCAATCAGCGAAGAGCTAGCCACTTTGAAAAAGACTCACTTTGAGTTGCTCCAAGATTTTCAAATTGCAAAAACCGAGCGAGATAATTTTCACAATCTCGTTCTGGAGCAAGAAAATAGAATAAATTTTCTAAATAAAGGCTCAAAAGACTTGGAAGCAGCTCTAAGTCATTGGAGGAAGCCTTCTGATTAGTCCGGGTTGGGATTTACAAAGGATTTGAGCATAAACCAGCCCGAACAAATCACTACTGCTAAGGGTAAGGGCAAACTGGTAAGTGCATCAGCACCAGCTGGTAATACCAGTCAGTCCCGAATGGGTAATCAGCATAGGAACCATAAGTCCAGATACATAGGTGAGTCATCACGACAAAATCCTCAACTGGCAAGATCCTCTGCTGACAGGACGCCAGCACACCCAAGGACGCAGACTAAGCCTAAATATTCTAAGGCAAGGAAGTCAGCGTCAGCTGCCAGTGGGATCCGACAGCCAGCACCAGCTGTCAAGGGATTCCACGCACAACCTTTTAAGTATGCCAGTCACCAACATACTTACAAGGGGTCCCAATCTCAGAGAAATTCTGAGAGAAGGACAACACCTGATAGGAGGAATACCTATCGGAGGCCTGAGCCCAATCACAAGTTTTCTTCAAGGGCTGTGAAGGCTAGCCGTGGTGGTCCACACTTTGAGAGACCACGAAGGCAACACAATGTACCGGAAAAGCATTTCCGAAGCTCCCAGCAGAAGCGCACTTCCAAGGGAGATACTCACACAACCTCACCTTCCCAAACCAAACGCATTCATTATTTCAAAAGGAAGGGAAAGGCTGTTAATGATGTCAGCAAGGATAAAACCAAGCTGAATATCACCCAAGTCTGGATTCCGAAAGGAATTATCCAGCGATCTAACCCTGCAGGACCCGCAGAAGATCGGGGACCTAAATGAATCTCATTTCTTTCTTGCAGGTACAGGATCATGCGACACAACTTCATAGATCGAGCGAGTGGATCATAGACAGTGGTTGCTCCGCTCACATGACTGGTGAAGAATTTCTATTTTCAGATCTTACCAAGGTTAAAGGACCTCCAGTCATATTCGGTGATAACTCAAAGGGCAGAGTTATCAGCAAGGGCTGCATCGAGAAGGACGATGTCAGAATCATAAATGTATCCCTTGTCACCAACCTCAAGCACAACCTCCTGAGCATCAGTCAGCTGTGCGACTACGGGTACACAGTTACCTTTGAGAAATCAGAGTGCCAGATCAAAGACAAGGAATCTGGCGAGACCAAGCTGAGAGGTGTTCATAAAGGAGGACTTTATGTCGTCGACTGGCATAGCGGGAAGACTGACTCATGCTTCGTGGCCACCAGTTCCATGGAAACAAACTGGCTGTGGCACAAAAGGTTAAGTCATCTGAATTTCAAAACTATTAACTATCTGACTAAGCATGATCTTGTAGATGGTCTTCTCAAGGGCGGGTTCAAGAAGGAAGGAATTTGCAAGGCTTGCCAGCAAGGCAAACAAACTAAGAAGTCCTTCAAGAACCAGTCGCCAGTCTGCCCCAGTACCAGTCAGGTACTCGAACTGCTACATATGGATCTTTTTGGACCAGTAGCACCTCAAACCATTGGAGGACGACGATATTCGCTGGTGGTAGTCGATGACTACTCGCGCTACACATGGGTAAAGCTTCTCAGAACCAAGGATGAAGTGAAGATCATTCTTCCAGAGTTGATCATCCAAGCTCAGAAACAGAGAGAAGCTGTGGTGAAGCGGATTCGTTCGGACAATGGGACTGAATTCTGCAACAGTCTGCTGATGGATTTTTGCGCGGAAGCCGGTATCAAACATGAAAGATCTACACCTAGGCAACCGCAGCAAAATGGACTGGCAGAACGTAGGAACAGGACGCTGAAAGAAGCGGTCCGGTCCATGCTGGCAGAGTCCGGCTTAGGATAGAGTTTCTGGGGAGAAGCGTTGGTGACGGCCTGCTACACTCAGAATAGAAGCGGGATCAACGACAGACTCCAGAAAACTCCCTACGAAGTTTATTTTGGTCGTAAGCCTTCTATAGCTCATCTCCGTGCTTTCGGTTCACCATGTTATATCCATAATAATGGCAAGTCAAAGTTAAATGCTTTTTCGCCTAAATCTGATGAGGGTGTCCTTGTTGGATATGGACATCCCTCTCACAAGGGCTATAGAGTATTTAACAAGACCACCAAACTTGTGGAAATAACATGCAATGTTGTTTTTGATGAAGCTACTTTAGTGCGCAGGACCTTACGACAACTGGCTGAAGATGTTCCTGAGGTCAATGATGTCGTTGATCAGTTGGGCAGGAATTCTTCCGATACTCAACCAACTGGTTCGACTAGACCTATGACTGGATCATCTTCACAACCAGTTCCCTCGGTTGCCCATCAGCAAACCGGGAAGGTCGGTGATGCAAATGACCTTGCTGAGACCTTACACTCAATCTCCCTGAGTGGATCTAGCAAAAATCAAGGGGGAATTCCGACTGGAATCTTTGAGCCAGAAGACAACGATGAACCAGCTGGAATGGAGGTACCAGCTGATACTGACAACGTTGGTGAAGGTTCAGGAAGCCAGTCAGACAGTGAAGCTGATGAAGAAGTTCCGACTGGTGAAGGTCAACCACCAGTTGAAATTCCAGTTCCTACTGGTGAAGGTCAACCACCAGTTGCAGTTCCAGCTCCGACTGGTGAAAACGTGGAAGCACCAGTCATCAGGACAGATGAACCTATTTCACAACCGGCACCAGCAGTCGCTGGTCCTCCCAAATGGCTGAGGGATCACCCATCCGATGCTATTCTCGGTGATCCAGAAGGTTCTGTCCAGACTCGCCACGGCAGTGCGCTCCTAAGTTGCTTTATTTCTCAAATGGAACCTACTTCCATAGGAGTTGCACTAGAATCTGCTGATTGGATTAATGCCATGCAAGAAGAGCTTGCTGAATTCACTCGCAACAATGTTTGGGACTTGGTGGAGAGACCATCACATCAGTCAGTGATTGGCACCAAGTGGGTCTTCAAGAACAAGCGAGATGAGAATGGCACCGTGGTCAGAAACAAAGCTCGTTTAGTCGCCAAAGGTTACAGGCAGTGTGAAGGCATCGACTTTGACGAGACCTTCGCACCAGTTGCAAGAATGGAGGCGATACGGCTGTTCCTTACGTATGCAGCGTATCACGGCTTCACGGTATTTCAGAAGGACGTGAAGAGCGCCTTCTTGAATGGCGAACTAAAGGAGGAGGTTTATGTCGAGCAACCTCCAGGCTTTGAGATAGGCACCAAAGTGTACAAACTGAGAAAGGCCCTGTATGGATTGAAACAGGCGCCTAGGGCTTGGTACGAAACGCTGTCACAATTCCTTATCAGCAATGGATTTCGGAAAGGGAAGATTGATAGAACTCTCTTCCTTCTCAAGGATGGAGGTGACATGCTAATGGTGCAGATCTATGTTGATGACATCATATTCGGATCAAGGAATATATCTCTCTGCGAGAAGTTTTCTCAACTGATGCAGACGTCTTTTCAAATGAGTATGATGGGCAAATTAACATACTTCCTAGGACTCCAGGTCCAACAGTCAACTGATGGGATTTTCATCAGTCAACGGAAGTATACCAAGGACTTAATCCAGAAATATTGCCCAGAGAAAACTAAGTCCCTAAGGATACCAATGAGCACTAGCTGTCAGATATTTCTCGATGAACAAGGTGAATCAGTTGATCCTACCGTTTACCGAGGAATTATTGGATCACTTCTCTATCTCACCACCAGCAGACCCGACATCTCGTACTCAGTCGGAGTGTGTGCCAGATTTCAAGCCAATCCGAAAAGGTCACACATGGAAGCTGCCAAGAGGATAGTGAAATATCTGAAGGGGACTGAATCTCTTGGAATATGGTATCCCAGAAATGATGAGCTTACACTCATTGGATATTCAGATTCAGATTTTGCTGGATGCCGTATAGATCGAAAGAGTACCAGTGGTACGTGTCAGTTTCTAGGACACAAGCTAATCAGTTGGTTTAGCAAGAAGCAGCACTCAGTTGCTACATCTACCACTGAGGCTGAGTATGTTGCCGCTGCCAGTTGCTGTGCTCAAATTATTTGGATCAAGCAACAACTGGAAGACTATGAGGTGGACACTGGCTGTGTACCCATCTATTCGACAACAACAGCGCTATGTGCATCACGAAGAATCCGGTTCATCATTCTAGAACCAAGCACATAGATATTCGACATCACTTCATACGTGATCATGTCGAGAAGAAAGATGTCAGCGTAGACTACATCAGAACTGAAGATCAACTGGCTGACATCTTCACCAAGTCCCTTCCAGAAGCAAGATTCAAGGAGTTGTGCATCAAACTCGGTCTTATGGAGATTGATGTGAGCCCCAATGATGAGGAAGAATGAGTCCCAGCTCTCATTCTGTTCTTGATCTTCTGAAGGACGCTGATTACGACTAAGTCCAAGCTCTTAGTTGTTTTTATTTAAGTAGTATCTCAAGCTCACTGATGGTTCCTACTGGCGGAACTTATCCCTTAATTGTCTAAGGAAATGAGTCCCAGCTCTCATTCCGAAGTTGCCAGCACAAACCATCAGTTGAAGCAAAATTGGGTCCCAGCTCCCAATTTCAAGCGATGATGAGGAGTGGATTTCTTGAAGAGAAGATTATGCGGAATGAACTGAGTCCAAGCTCTCAATTCTTTCAATCTTTCAAGTTGTCAGCAGACAACTGGCGAATTTCCTACGACTGATGAAATTGAGTCCCAGCTCTCAATTTATCCATGTACTCGGGTGCCAGTCGTAAGTACCAGTTGTCAACTGGTAAGAAGGCCATACAGTCAGGAGGAAGTATGGGACTGGCATATGCTACTGATGACCAGTTATGCCAGCTGTCGCAGAAAAGGCGGGATTGTTCAAATCCTCTTGCGTGTGCGTATCTCAGAATTTAATGCGGCATTTAATGCCACATTTAATACGCACAGTGTCTGCGCAGTCCGACGCTTGGATGCCACCAATCGGCGTGTGCCATGTCAGTTCCACGTCGTGGTGCCCGTCAGCACGACCGCGCACGTCACCACCGGGAAGCGGGCCTGCTGATGACCGTAGATTCTGACTTGCTGAGAATTCATCTCGGTCATTTAATCCTGCATGGCCCTTCGTATAAATACCCGATCTCCTTCATCGGGTTAACCTTTACGATCCCTCATATTTTCAGAACCCTAAATCTGTTCAAATTCCTTCAACTTCCTTTGATATTTTCTGAAGTCATTGCATCTTCATCAAATCCTCCTCCTCCTGCTGATAGCCCCTCTACTTCATCATCCTCAGAGTCTCTCGACTTACCCCTCGCTGAAGCTCATATGCCAACGTATATTGGCATTGTAAAGATAGAGGATATTGATTATAGCCATCCTTTTGCCAGACTGGTTCAGCTGAATAGACCGCCGACCCGACATCAACTCTCCAACGCACAGATGAGGGCTGCTCAGGTCCAAAAAGAGAAAATTTTGAATGAGAAATTGGCCCTGAAACATTTCGGGGAGGAGCTGATGGAGATGATCGACCGAGAACAGCTCCGACCGTACCTCACGGCGACCCCCAGCACCTTCCACCCTCACATGGTAGCCGAGTTTTACGCTCGGGCGGTTATTGCTGACGACAGGAAGTCGTTTACTACATCGGTGTTCGGCCACCTGATCACCGCCACCGCGGAATACCTCGCCGATCTCTTCGGACTGAGGAATGAAGGAGAGGAAGTGGCCACGTATCATCAGGATGATACGGTGGAATTCCGGAGGAGGTGGGCGCAATGGAAGAAAGAAGAAGTCACCGTCTTCCGGACTGGCATGAAAAAGTCCGAGATGGAAGAATACTGGCAGATGGTGTGCGACATTGTAGTTCGCATGCTACAATGTGAGGTCGGCTCGTACGCCGAGTTAAGCCTGCGGAAGTTCTCGGTGATGTGTGCCCTGGTGGATGGAGTTCAGGGCAACTGGGCCGAATTCTTTTTTGGCCGGTTGCTGGAGAATGTGGCGCGGAACATCACCGTGCCGACTGAAGGGAAGTTTGCCCACGCAGTCTCGTTCGGACTGCGAATCAGCCACATTTTAGAAGTGGAGATGGGTGAATGCGTTGACCAAGGGGAGAGACTGGTCCCCTCAGACTTTATACCAGTCTCCAAGGTCAAGCTGGCTGACCCCGATTACAAGAAGCCGCGCCGGTTGAAAGGCAAGAAGGCAGTGAACCTTGATGAGGCCGTTTCTGAAGAAGATTCAGAAGACCTGGGGGAGCAAGTGCCAGCTGTGGCTCTCCCACTGTCAGCAGCGGCGAAGGCGGAGTTGAAGCGAAAGCTAGAGACGGAGTCTCTCTTCGCTTCAATGGAGGAAGCGGTGGCTGAGGCTACTGGCGTTCATCCTCGAGAAGTACAACTGGTACCAGCCACCAAGCCTCCATCCCGCAAGAAGCAGAAGACCCACCAGCACCAGCAGCCTCCGCAAGCTGTTGCTTATGATCCTGAGTCTGGAAAGATCTCAGTTCCAGTCAAGAAGTCCGTCTTGGGACTGACTGAGGAGGAGACCCTCGAGAGGATGACTCGCAAGAGGAAGCGAATCCAGACCAGAGCCCAGAAGGAGGACGAAGAGGCCAAGAAGGCGAAGCACGCCTCTATTATCAAGAAGAAACAAGCACGATCCAGGCTGCGAGCCATTGTCGCCCAGCAGAAGAGAGAAGCTGAACTGGCAGCCCGTGATGAAAGATTTGCCAAAATCAAGGCTGAGACCGAGGCCAGGCGCCAGGAGCAACTGGCCAACCAATTGCGCCAGGTGGCCAAGGGAAAATGGGGAGTCTCCGAGACTTCAACAAGTACCGTGCCACCAGCACCAGCACCAGGCGAGATCTTACCCGATGAATCCTTTACACGCCTGCTGGTGATGGGCGCTGACGAGGACGTACTATCCCTTGTGGATGAGTACAAACCGGAAGAGGAAGTTGCTGACGTCCCTCCACCTGAGCAAGGGAATGGTGGAGGTGATGGTGATAAAGGAGAAATCCCACTGGCTGCGCATGGGGATGCCAGTGGAGGAGAAGAAGTGCGGGCGACCACCCCGGTAAAACTGGCGAGTTCCTCTGATAAAGAGTCTGAATCAGAGGAACAGGAGCTAGCGGCGGAAGAGGAGGCCGCGGACATGGAGACCACTGGTGGAGTAGCAGATGAACAACCACCACCAGTGGTACATCGCTCAACCGTGCAGAGGATGGAGCCGAAGGATCTTTTTCCTGACTTTGAAGCTGAGGCTCGTGCTCCTGCCGGTCGTCCAAAATCTTCTGAAGCCTCAACATCTTCGGGATGACCAGCGGCATCCTCATCAGCACCAGGACTCGCTGAGCGACGAGAAAGAAGGACCTACATGATCAGCATTCACTACATCCACCTGATCGATGAGGACGACCTTCAGGCTCAAGTGACAGGGGTGCACCGGTGGGAGCACCGCGGGGAGATGGCATTTTATAATTCCAGGGTGCCTGAATTCTCAATCTTCAACATAATCCCGACCAGCGGCCTCCCCCACCAGTCCGTTTATGCTTCAAGAATTTTTGACTGGTGCCTGCCCCTGCAGCCAGTGGAATACTACAACTCTACTCTGTATGAGTATGCAGAGAACATCACGGCGGAAGTTGAGAGTGCCATGGATGACGAGATGATTGCAGATTTCCAATATCTGTGGAGAGTGAATCCGGAGCTATTTAGGGAGTTCCGGAGGTGGAAGATCTTTGACCGATGCGAGCGCCGATTAACTGTGGAAAAGCGCTCAGTACTCTACGCCCGGCTCGGTCTTGGCTACTGGAGAGCGGAAGAGGAGTGGGCTCATGCGTTCATGGACACTGATGCTGAGAACCCCCAGCAGCTTTCGACCAGGCGGATCAAGCGCCGTTTGAAGAAGATAGCTGACTACCGGAAGCTGACTGGCACCTCCGGCCTCCCGCGTCCGAAATTGGTGAAGTTACCTTTTCTCCAGTTCCACCTAGCCAGCCGCGGCTACCAGATGGTTTACGCGCTCAGACGCATCCTCATACTGGTCAATCTTCCGAGGATCCCTCCCTACCATGCTATATTGTTCGACATGGCTGCCTGCGCTCTGCTGGTAGACCACTTAGTAGAGGAGGATCCCTCTCGTGGTTGGTGGCTGACCCTTGCCGTCCCCCCTGTTCCTACTGTTTCGGGCGATCTTGTCCCTAATCATATGGACTGGCAAGTGGTGGAACTCACAGCCCCACCCGTTTTTGAACAAGTCCAGCCAGCTCCAGCAGCAGTGCCAGTAGTGGAGCCAGCAGTCGAAGTGCCAGTAGAGGAGTCAGCAGCAGCTGATATACCAGCAGAGGAACCAGCTGCAGCAGCGGCACCAGCGGAGGAGCCAGCCCCAATGGAGATAACAGCTGAATCTGAACCAGCAATGGCTCCTTCCGCACCTGATGTGCCCTCCTCTTCCATAGAAGTATCAGCGATGCCGATCTCCGAGATCCATCCTCCTGCGCAGCTTCTTGCACTCATTGATGCCAGGATGGATCAGCGCTTTTCTTCCTTCCGGACCGAGATGGCACAACAGATGGAGTCTGTAACCGCTGGAGTGTCCTCCTTTTTGGCGCGGATCCAAGAGGGGGAAAGTACGCGAGCACGTGCTGAGGCAGAGAGAGCTCGTCTTGCTGAAGAGGAGAGGAGAATTGCTGCTGAGGAAAGGGAGAAGAGCAGACAAGATATGGCAGCGCTCACTGAGATCCTGAGGTCGCTCACAAGCAGAACTCAATCACCAGGATCATCTTCTCAGCCATAGTCTTGTTTCTCTATTTTTTTGTTGTAAGTAAATATGTATCAGCTAGTCTAGTCAGTTACCAATTCCTGTACTTGTAATTGCTCCATCACTAATGGAATGCTGACTGACAAGTTGATGACAACCTCTCATTGTCCAACAATTGTCAAGTATTTACTTACCAGCTGAACTTACACATCCAGTGTAATCAGCACCAGCACTCGTCTACATTCTTTAAATCTATTTTTGCTCTGATCTCAATTTTCATATTTTAAACGAGCAATATCCCTCTTAGTTTGAGGGGGAAGATTTTAGTTAGAGCTGATGTGAGGAAGTGGTTTCATGGGTTTAGATCTGATAGGCTTATTTGTAAAACCCTGAAATCTTCTGTAACTTTCCTCATCAGCTGAGTGCTCGCTGGTTAGGCTTTGATCGCACCAAAAAGGGGGAAATTGTTGGGAAATTTGTCTAAGTTTCCCTCCCTCAGTAGCTACTTGTATAGATCTTAGTTTTGGTGGATCAAATCCTAAGTCCTACCAGCGTCAGTTGTCTCTAGATAGCTCTAGTTCTCAAATGTAAAGTCCTGTTTAGGTCTTTTGAGTTGTAAGTCGCAGCTGATCAAGACTCATGCTGACACTGTTCACCAGCATGAGACATGCTTACCA
>JAPKLW010008120.1:0-13870 GCA_026898455.1 Plectranthus barbatus | reverse complement strand
CCTGAACCTTCGTTAGGGTTTGGACTCAATCAATATAACGAGATCTTATATTCGCTGAAGTCAGACAGACGAATACATCTCACTGCGGTCCATCAATACGCCACCTCTGCGTACCAGCATGTCAAGTAACCAAGAGAGACTACTTATTCCGACAATGCCGCAGCCATCCGGACAGACGTATCCTCATATGCTGTCTCGACTGTGATCAGGTTTTTGTCTCACTAGGTCAAGTGATCATACAGTCTTCTGCAATCTACAACATGCCGTATGATCGTCCCTATCGGTGAGACAAGAGGATACCATTGTTCATACATGTACGATTGTTAACAGATAGGAGAAATAAACCGTTGTATACTCATTATAATAAATGCTTTCAGTATACAAAACTCATCAATCTCTCACTTATACTCAAAGCATAACTAAGCTATTACAGAGTATACAGTCCGTCTATCTAGTCTGTTGTCACTTTAACAACTATCAGTGGTCGGCATCCACCTCAGACCCAGCTCACGAATATGCCTTTCATAAACTTTCTGCGGCAAGCTCTTTCTAAACGGATCAACAAGATTGTCAGCAGTGTTAATCTTCTTAATCAGCACATCGCCCCTCGATACGATTTCTCGTATGATATGGTACTTTCTCTCTATGTGTTTGCTTGCCCTGTGAGACCGCGGTTCCTTTGAGTTTGCCACTGCACCAGAGTTATCACAATAAATTGTGATACTCATTGGCAAACTCGGGATCACGCCCAACTCTAGAAGGTAGTTCCTGAGCCATACCCCCTCTTTCGAGGCGTCGGAGGCGGCGACATATTCCGCCTCCATGGTGGAGTCATCAATGCATTTCTGCTTTGAGCTCCTCCAAGATACAGCTCCACCTCCCAGGTTAAACACATATCCTGAGGTCGATTTCTTCTCATCCTGGTCCCCTTGGAAATCCGAGTCTGTATAACCCACAGGGCACAAATCCTCACTTTGATAAACTAGGCAGAAATTCCTAGTTCTTTTCAAATACTTGAGGATGTGCTTTACAGCAGTCCAGTGCGCCTGTCCAGGGTTAGACTGATATCTTGCTACCATGCTAACGGCATAACAGATATCTGGCCTGGTACACAGCATCGCATACATGAGACTACCCACAGTCGAAGCGTATGGTACAAGACTCATCTCGTCTCTCTCCCGCTGTGTCTGAGGACACTGTCCACCAGAAAGACGAACGCCATGTCTGAAAGGTAGCAAGCCTTTCTTGGCGAGTTACATGCTGAACCGGGCTATCACATTATCCACATAGGATGCCTGGGATAAGCTCAACATTCTTTTCTTACGATCTCGTAAGACCTTAATACCAAGAATTTAGCCAGCTTCTCCCAGATCCTTCATTTGGAACTGTTCGGACAATCAAACCTTGATTTCGGACATCACTCCCTCGTTGTTTCCAAATAGGAGTATGTCATCAACGTATAGTGCAAGGAAGACCACGCTCCCACTGACACAAAGTCGGTAAACACAACGTTCGTTTTCCAACTGTGTAAATCTATAGGATTTATTCACATCGTTGAAATGCAAGTTCCACGACCTTGAATCTTGCTTAAGTCCATACAAGGACTTTCTAAGCTTCCAGACAAGATATTCTTCGCCCTTACTTATGTAACCCTCGGGTTGCTGCATATAGATGTCCCTACCTTCTTCAAGGTAACCGTTTAGAAAAGCGGTTTTGACATCCATCTGCCAGATCTCGCGTTCTATATGCGCAGCTACGGCAAGGAGTATCCGGATGGATTTGAGCATGGCTACGGGTGAAAAGGTTTTATCATAGTCAATGCCCTCTTTTTGACTATAACCCTTTGCCACCAGCCTGGCTTTAAAAGCCGTGATCTTTCCATCCGCCCCTTTCTTTCTCTTGTATACCCATTTGCACCCTATGACCCTAAAGCCATCTGGCAAATCAGTTTTCTGGTATACATACATAGCAATTATGGATTCAATTTCAGAATCCATGGTGACACGCCATTTGGCAACATCCTTGTCCTGCACTGCCTCTTCGTAAGTCAGTGGATCAGAGTCCTCATGTCCGTCTTCCGAGCTCAAGTCCGAAGACTCACCCACGAACATGTACCTTTTCGGCTGGAAAATAACTCTCCCACTACGACGAGGCATCGGTGCCGTGTTAGTAGTAGGTGCAGTGACTTGTGGTCCTGCACCTTGCACTGAAGAACGTGTCTGTGGTGCTGTACCTCTCACAGGTGCACCCACATCTACACGTTCCCCTTCCCTTGGAATTGCATTCTCGTTCTCAATTTCTTGAAGAACGATATCACTCCTTGACCTGTGATTACTCACATACTCATCCTCCAAGAATCTAGCGTTAGTGCTAACAACGACTCTTTGACTCTCAGGACAGTAAAAGTAACCACCTTTCGTTTGTCTGGGATACCCCATGAACATCATTACTTTTGACCTGCTTTCTAATTTATCAGGTTCCTTCGACAGTACGTGTGCCGGACAGCCCCATACTCTAAACTTGCACAAACTAGGTTTGAGACCAAGGAAGAGCTCATAAGGTGTCTTAGGAACTGATATAGAAGGCACCACATTAAGCACGTAAGCTGCTGTTTCCAATGCGTAGCCCCAAAATGAAATTGGTAAGTTTGCATAACTCATCATTGATCTTACCATCTCTAGAAGAGTCCTATTTCATCTTTCAGCTACACCGTTTTGCTAGGGAGTACCCGGTGCAGTCCACTGGGATGTAATCCCATTTTCTGACAAATATTGCAGGAACTCGTCGCCGAGGTATTCGCCACCGCGGTCAGATCGCAGCGACTTGATAGTTTTCCCGACCTTCTTTTCTACTTCAGCCTTGAACTCTTTGAATTTCTCAAAGCATTCAGACTTGTAGCGAAGCAGGTAAACGTATCCGTACTTTGAGTAGTCGTTAATGAAAGTGACGAAGTACTCGTACCCTCCACGAGCCTGCGTGGACATCGGTCCACATAAGTCCGAATGGATCAATTCCAACACTTCCTCTGCTCAAGACTCACTAGCCTTGAAAGGCCTAGTTAACATCTTGCCCTCGATGCAGGATTCGCAGACTTGATAAGGTACAACCCAGACTAGGTCCAATGTACCGTCATCTGCAAGTCTTTGAATCCGCTTCAAGCTGATGTGGCCCAGTCTCAAGTGCCAGAGATATGTAAGATCCTCATCAGAAGAAGCAAGTTTTCTTTTTCTAGGATTATCAATTACGGATGAATTACATGCAATACTTGCGGAAGACTTATGATTACAGTTAACAACATAGAGAGAATTATTCAGCATTCCACGACAGATAACACCGTTATTACCAATGATAGAAACACCACTATAAAAAATAACTGAATATCCATCAACATAAAGTTTGGAAACTGAAATAAGGTTTCGCCGAAAATCCGGCACGTACAAAACATCTCTCAATGTTAAAACAGAATCATCAAAGTACAAGGTGAAATCTCCAATGGCAGCTGCACTCACTTGTGCTGCGTTCCCCATCGAGATGGTTATCTCGTCATTCTTCAGCACCTTTCTCGGTGTGAACCCCTGCCAAATGTAACCAACATGATCAGTAGCTCCAGTATCCACTACCCACGAATGAGTAGAAATCGATGCTAAACATGTTTCCATTACAAATGCAAATGACGTACCTTGTCCCTTAGCATTCAGATAATCCACATTTCCGCATCCAGCACACTCGTTCTTCTTTGGAGTGACCTTGGCTCTCTTCCCCTTCCTAGACTTGCTATCACTGCCTGTTTTCCTGAACTTGCTCTCAGCATCATCGTCTCCAACCTTAGAGGTGGTCGAACCAGTACTAGAACCAGATAGAACAGGTTTCCGTGCTCGCATGGTAGACTGCTCCACTACAAGATCCTCAAGCAGCTCATGCAGAGCATACTCTCCCTTGTCAGCAACAACTACCTTAAAGTCATGATAGGATTCCGGAAGAGGATTCAAGATAATATCAATCTCGCCTTGCGCACTGATATTACCACCGCACAGTAAACTGTCTCATGATATCAATCACAGACATCATGTGCGTAGTCACTGAACTATCCTCAACCATCTTCTTGCACATAAGATTGTGCACAAGCTTATAGTTAATAGTTCGCTCCACTTTGCCAAAGGCTATCGAGAGTTCCTTCCAAAGCTCTCCAGCCCTTTCGAGGTGTTCATACTTATGCCTTAATTCTCTAGACAGGGAACCCGTGATGAGCCAGAAGGCAAACTCATCAGCATCCTCCCATCTGTCATAGAATTCAAGCTCAAGTACGCACACTCCTCTTGAAGAACGCAACAGTGGATCCATGTAAAGAACATGTGCTTGATTTTTCAGATAAAGGATGTGTTTGATGCAGAAACTCCATTCATGGAAGTTCGGACCAGTTAGAGGATTGAGAGCAAGTAAATGATCGACATTAGACATCGACATATCTGAAATAATAAAGAATCTTAAATAAGAACATACATGTTGAACTTTGAAAACAAATACATTGAAAACCTTTTAATAAATCAAATACAAATGTTTTCCACTAATTGCCCAAGAGTTCCTACCGCAAGCTACACTCGTAGACGTTTACGATGTCACCCTCAACCAGAACTGCGGGTTTTAAGCCCCAATCCATTTAATTTCACTACCATGTCAGGAAGCTTTTGACACTAGAAATTAATAATTAGTGAAAACCTAAGACCAAGCCATCTCTCAAGAACAGGGATGCAATTCTTGCATTATATTCTAAGATGCTTCTAAGCAATTAACCACAAATTTAACTCCGGCCAAAAGAGACAGTTTAGCATGGCACGTAACCATACCGCACAGCCCTTAAAGCTTTTGTTATCTATAATTTAAATCAATCCTAGAATACTTGTGAAAGAGGTCTACGCAAGCTACACTCGTAGACGTTTACGCAAAGCCCTCCCACTATTCACATGATTTAAATTGTTTGTCTAGAAATCCCAACAACCGTACCCATGCACCTCTAGGAACTAGCAAGCTACACTCGTAGACGTTTACTAGAACGAGAGATACACTTACAGCCTAGGACCGCTTTGTGGAGGTCTATTGATTTTAATTAAAAAATCTGCTTAGTATTTTTCTTTTAAAAGGTTTCTTTATGCGCACACATAATTTCTTTGTTATTATATTTCCCAAATTTTTGCATGTAATAATACAAGCCCAAAAATTCCCAAAATATTATCCAACAAAAGAAATTAATCACATAAGCATGCTTGAAAAGCTGTAAATAATAAAAGCGATAAAACATGCTTTTCCTATTATCTACACATGCTTAAATGCGCACATAAATAAATCACATATCATACGAGGATAATTAAGGCAAACAAAAATTCCTCGTGGCCCCAAAAATAGAAAAATAAATTCTATCTATTACAAATTTGAATTTTGAATTAATTTGGATAAATCCAAATCTTTTCAAATCTTCCAAATCTTCAAGGGCCTTCAAAACTGGATACACCAAATCTTTAGGATTTTTAGGTCTTTGTGATCTGATGATTTGCCCTAACCCTAATGCAAACTCTAGGGTTTACACAGGATTGTGCAAATCACCAAAACACGAGCCACCGCGACGGGACAACAGCAGCCGATGACAGCCACAGCTACCGCCGCGCGCGTACCTCGCCGCGCCCGCGCTTGCCGTGCGCGCACCGCATGCCCCGGCCGCGCGCCTGCCCTGCACCGCTTGCCATCGTCCGTCGTCGTCTCTGTCGGCCCTCCGTCGGCTCCGTCTTCGTTCTTCGTCCTCGACCCGTCCAAATTAAATTTGAAAATTACAGAAATCTATTCTATTACAATTTTTCAAATCTTCACTAATCACGAATTTTCTCGTGATTTTACAATAACAATTCAGCCCTACACGGATAAACCACCGCGGGCTGAATCAACGGGTTGCCACGAGGAACAAAAACCAAACATCCACAAAATAATAAATTCATTCATGCATATCGAATTTAATTATGAACAACAGAGCCATAAATCAGAAACCTGGCTTTGATACCAATTGTAGGGTTTTATCGTGAACCGAATCACCAAAACCAAAATGAACTGGATCGATTTATGGATATTGCTCATAATTAAAATTCACAAAACCCTAGCATGCTCCTATGAATTTAATAACCAGTATTGTGGATTGAGGGATTACCGTTACTCCGTCGAGTCTGATCCGATCTTTTGCGTTTGAATTCCAAATTCCAATTCAACCACGCAATTCGATTTTATCTGCGGAATCAGAAATTAGAACCCTAATTTCTTAAATAAAATTGAAAAATAAAGAAAAGAAAGAAATAGGATTTCTGTTCTCCAGATCAGATCTTCAGGGCTGTGTCCCAATGCTGTTCAGATCTACTACTGGTGAGGACTCCGTAGATCTGTATTCTGAGCAGGACCAGAATCGAAATTCTCCTCCTTTCTACCCAAAGTCGGCACCTCCTCTCTCTCACTAGGGTTTAGTGTGTTTCAACTGTGTTACAACTTATGAGAGAGAGCTGTCTATTTATAGACCTAGGGTTGTAAACCCTAATGGGCCATTTTGGGCTCAATTCAACATATTTAATTGGGCCAGACCTGGGACCTAATGCAAATAATAAAGTGGGCCTATAAATTAATTAATTCCCATGTCCACAACCCAGGACACAATTAATTAATTAATATTAATTCTTTTTCACCACAAAATTAATACTGAACTACCCCTTTATTACCACGTTATGAGAACGGGCTGCATTAATTGAGAATCCCCATATTTAAGGTTACCGGACATCCATTAATTAATCGGAGCCTCTGACAAGCTCTAACTACAATTAATTAATATCTTATCATTCCTGAGTAGTACCACTCAAACCTTATCACTCGTGCCTGAACTTAATCAGCCTGCAGGACTTTGGCACGATGAATGTTATTGAGCTCCTCAGGGAATGTCCCCATCCTATTACTCGGATATGGTTACCTAAACCCAGTTTCAGGCGGTACTACACGAACTGCTGTTACCCAAGATGCGGATATACGAGCACGTTCCTTAGGCTCTCCACCATGGCAAGTCAAAGCAACAGTCAACCCGTGCAAACCCCTGAACCTTCGTTAGGGTTTGGACTCAATCAATATAACGAGATCTTGTATTCGCTGATGTCAGACAGATGAATACATCTCACTGCGGTCCATCAATACGCCACCTCTGCGTACCAGCATGTCAAGTAACCAAGACAGACTACTTATTCCGACAATGCAGCAGCCATCCGGACAGACATATCCTCATACGTTGTCTCGGCTGTGATATTCAAGTGATCATACTGTCTTTTGCGATCTAGAATATGCCGTATGATCGTCCCTATCGGTGAGACAAGAGGATACCATTGTTCATACATGTACGATTGTTAACAGATAGGAGAAATAAACCATTGTATACTCATTATAATAAATGATTTCAGTATACAAAACCCATCAGATGAGTATGCCCGCTCCATCATAATACTGAATTTATCTGATTCTGTCGTAAGGAAAATTGGCAAAATTAAAACTGCAAAAGAAATATGGGACAAATTGAATACCCTGTTTACTGAGACTTCTTTGCCAAGAAAAATGTATTTACTAGAGACATTTTTCAGATTTAAATTGGATATTGATGAAAACCTGGATGTGTTCAATAAATTGATTCAAGATATCAAGTGAACTGGTGATGAACACATTGATGAGTATGCTCCCATTGCTCTGTTGAATTCTATTCCTGACTCTTACAATGATGTCAAATCTGCTATTAAATATGGTAGGGATTCTGTTACTCTAGAAACTGTCATGTGTGGTCTTAAGAGTAAAGAACAAGATCTTAAACGTGGTAGAGCTAAGAATAAGGGAAATAACAATGAAATATTGCATGTAGGAGGCAGGTCTAAGAACATAAATGATAAGAATAACAAAAACAATGATCAGTCTAGCATTAGAGATGGAAAGAGGCCATAATATGATAACAAGTCTAGGTCTAAATCTAGAGTAAAAGGGAGAAAATGTTATAATTGTGGTGAATTTGGACACTATATAAAGCAGTGTACTAAGCCAAAAAGGGAAAGGGGTGAAAGCAGTAACTCAAATGTTAATACTGCTAAATGTGATAGTCTAGGTGATGTCTATATGGTTTTCTCTCCTGAATGCTTGAATTCTGTACCCTCTACTTATGCTTGTACCAGTAAACTGTGTGACAATGATTGGATTGTGGATTCTGGCTGCACATACCACATCACACCACACAAGCATCTGTTTACCTGTTTGAAACCCATTGATAATGGTTACATTCTTCTTGCTGATGAAAAGAAATGTAAAGTAGAAGGAATAGGGGATGTTAAATTGAAATTCATTGATGGTTGTTCTTATACATTAAAGGATGTTCGTTTTGTTCCTAATTTGTGCTTTAATCTTCTGTCCTGCTCATCTTTAGAAAATGATGTTTTAGAGGGTAAATGGGGAAAGGGTATAATGAAGATTATGCAAGGGTCTTTA
Source organism: Plectranthus barbatus (assembly GCA_026898455.1). Taxonomy (NCBI): domain Eukaryota; kingdom Viridiplantae; phylum Streptophyta; class Magnoliopsida; order Lamiales; family Lamiaceae; genus Plectranthus; species Plectranthus barbatus. The sequence goes on along the minus strand of JAPKLW010008120.1, from coordinate 5,338 downwards.
GTTGTTTTAAGGCTGAAAAGAAAAACAACTTATATGTGTGCAAAACTGAACCTGTAGCATGTGCTAATTCTGCCAAAGATCTAAGTAATGAAGTTTCTAACTTGTGGCATTTGAGATTAGGTCACATGAGTAATAAGGGGTTAAATATTCTTAAGAGAGAAGGAGTGTTTGGTAAGGATAAAGTTACCTCTTTGCCTTTTTGTGAATCCTGTGTCTTAGGTAAGCAAAGTAGGGTAACCTTTCCAAATAACCCTCAGCCTAATTACCCTAAGAGTACTTGTATCCTAGAATACCTACATGCCGATGTCTGGGGCCCTTCTAGTGAGCCTAATAAGGGTGGAAAGAGGTATTTTTTGTCTATAATAGATGATTTTTCTAGGAAGGTTTGGGTGTTTCTAATGAGCAATAAATCTGAGGTGTTTGAAAAGTTTAGAAACTGGAAGAACTTAATAGAAAATCAAACTGGAAAGAGAATAAAAACCCTTAGAACTGATAATGGCTTAGAGTTTTGCAATAATCAAATGGACAAACTATGTGTTGAGTATGTGATTAAAAGACATAAAACTGTGCCCTATTCACCTCAGCAAAATGGGGTTGCTAAGAGGATGAATATGACACTGCTTGAGAAGGTTAGATGCCTAATGTCTGCTAGTGGTTTAGACAAACCATTCTGGGGTGAGGCAGTCATGACAGCAAAATACTGGATAAATAGGTCCCCCTCAGTTCCCTTAGATGGAAAGTGTCCTGAGTCTGTCTTCACTAATAGACCCTTGGACTTATCAAACCTTAGAATCTTTGGATGCACTGCTTACATCCATCAGAAAGGTGATAAGTTAGAACCAAGAGCCAGAAAATGTGTTTTTTTTCGGTTATCCTGAGGGAACCAAGGGCTATAGAGTGTGGGACATAACTGATTCAGATAACAAACTCATTATAAGTAGAGACATTACTTTTAATGAGAATGAATTCCCTTGTTCTATCCATTCTGAATCTACTTCTGTTTCTAATCATACTTTGAATAAGGTGGAGCTCCCTAATAATGAATATCATAATGATAATGCTGATGTGAATGATAATGATGTGCATAATGATATGTTTAATTCTGATTCTCATGAGCAAGGTGGAGCTTCTGCTTCTGATTCTTTGTTGCCTGCTAATTTTGATGATCTTAGTGATTATAATCTGATTAGGGACATATCTAGAAGACCTGTTACAACAAATAGGAAATTTGATGATTATGAACTCACTTTGCATGCCTTTAATGTGTTTGATGAATTAGATGGCAATGAACCCAAGACTTATAAACAGGCAGACGAATCACTTAATTCCAAACTGTGGCATGATGCTATGTGTGAAGAAATTAATAGTTTGCATGAGAACCAAACCTGGATACTTGTTAAAAGGAAAGATAATGTCTCTGTAGTTGACTGTAAATGGATCTATAAAATCAAACATGATGGTAAAACTGTTAGATTTAAGGCTAGGCTTGTTGCAAAGGGGTTTATCCAAAAAGAAGGTGTTGATTACAGTGAAATATTTGCTCCTGTAGTCAAGTTTACCACTGTTAGGATCATGCTTGCTCTTGTTGCTCATTTTAATTGGGAACTTGTGCAAATGGATGTCACGACTGCATTTCTTTATGGTGATTTAGATGTAGATATTTTCATGAATCAACCTGAAGGATTTTGTGATAAAAATAATCCTAACCATGTTTGTCTTCTTAAGAAAGCCTTGTATGGCCTTAAACAATCTCCTAGACAATGGAATATAAAGTTTGATAATGTGATTAAGTCCCTCAAGTTTGAAAGAAGTGTCCATGATCACTGTTTATATTTCAAACTTGACCAAAGCATGTCTGTTTTCTTACTGCTTTATGTTGATGACATGCTGATAGTTAGTCCTTGTATGAAATCTGTGAAGCTTGTTCAGGAACATCTAGCTAAACATTTTAAGATGAAAGACCTAGGAAATGCTAGAAGAGTCCTAGGCATGGATATTGTTAGAGATAGAAATAAATCTGAGTTGATTTTAAATCAAGCTGCATATGTTGCCAAGGTGTTAAATAAGTTCTCTATGCTAAGTGCCAAACCTGTTAATGTTCCTTTACCTTCTCACTTTCTTTTAAGTAAGGATCAGTCTCCTAAGACTGATTCTGAAATTAATGAAATGAAATCAATTCCTTACACAAATGCTATAGGTTCTGTGATGTATCTTATGGTAAGTACAAGGCCAAATATTGCATATTGTGTAAGTCTTCTAAGCAGATACATGTCTAACCCTGGTAAGCCCCATTGGGAAGCTCTTAAATGGTTAATGAGATATCTAAATCACACACGGCACACTGGTTTAAAGTTTTCTAAGTGTTCTGATAGTGTGAACCTGATTGGCTATGTGGATTCTAACTATGCTAATGATAGGGATAACATGAAGTCTACTACTTCATATGTTTTTACCCTGTGTGGTTCTTGTGTGAGCTGGAAATCACAACTTCAACCCATAGTAGCATTATCAACTACTGAATCTGAATACATAGCAATTACTGATGCATTTAAAGAGGCTATCTGGCTTAAGGGATTATTATCTGAAATTAGGGTTTTAAGTGTTAAACCTACTGTATTTTTAGATTCTCAATCTGCTATTCAACTGTGTAAAAACCCAGTTTTTCATGATAGAACCAAACACATTGATGTTAGGTTCCACTTCATCAGAGATGTAGTTGAAAAATGAATTGTTTCATTAAAGAAGATTGCATCTGAATTTAATCCTTCAGATATGGGAACTAAGTGTTTGCCTTTGGAAAAATTTCTTTCTTGTCAAAACATACTCAACTTTGATCATGGGTGATCGGTTATCAATTTTTGCAGAAGTTAGGATATTTTTGTTTTGCATATTTTGTTCCTAACTGTCTGAGTATGTGCTTACTTTGTGTTTACTGTTTAATTTTCTTGTCTTAATAAACTTTGTCGTTTTGTGTGGCTTGTGCAGGTACTATACTTGTGTGTTGGTTTGCCTTTGCCCTGCCTCAAAAGTCCTAGTACATGAATAGCTAGGCGACTTGGCGATGATGACATCCTAATAACTAAACAACCCTAGTAACCCCGGCTAAAGGTGGAGAATGTGGGAAATGTTGGCCTTTGGGTTATACTTCTGCCGAGCCCACTTAATATCATTCTACCCCATATCTTTTATCTGAGGGTGGGTTTATGGATTGGGCTGTGGTGGTTCGGGTTTTGGGTTGGTAAGTTGTTGGAGCGGTTATTCTGTTTCATACCCGATCCGGTATATATATATATCTTACCTACCCGGTTCTCACAAGCGTGCGATGCAAACCCTAACCCTAGCCGCATTTCTCTCTTCTCTCTCTAAAACTGCTCTTTCCTCTCTCTACTCTTTCCGATCTCTGTGTGACCTGAAATATGAGTTCCGGTGAGAGATACATGAGCTTGAGTGTAGCCTTGAGAGCTGCTTCCTGTAGTCGAAGCCTGCGGCCGGTTGGAGGGCTAAGGCTCACAACAGGTGAGTTCTGAGCCATAAAGAATCCTGTCCCGAACAAGGAGGCAGGGCTCCGGTGACCTTCGCACAAGGAGAAGATCCAACGGTGTGTAGATCCAGACAGACGAAAGAGGAGTTGGGTGGTCCAAGCTTGAAGAGCGAGAGCTTTGTCTCTCGTGCGTGGAAATTGAGTCCGATTTGGGCTCAGTCGGGATCTGACAAAAAATCGAGTCGGAGAATCAGAGAAGTAGGCCTAATACCCAACATTGCTCACCCCTACTGAACAATCCAAACAAAGATGATTAAACTTGGACCCATTAGAAAAAATAGAAATCGAAACTAAATATTGTCGACCACTTGTGATGTCACATCGTTGGTTGATGTTGCATTGCTTTTGGAATTAGAAGATGCATCATATTGCTGGCTACTAATTATTAGAATAATTGTGTTTGGTAAGCCTTACATTATTTAATCAAATTTTATCTTATTTTACTCTGGAGCTTTTGTTATCACCTATTTTCTGAATCTTTTATGGTGAATGAAAAATCCGCAGCTCTCATTTGTAAATTTATGTATATTTTAAATAATTTTCATTTTGTGTAAATATTATACTCCATAAACAAATATAATATGATCAATAGATATTTTATACACAAGCATAACATGTGCAGCAAATGTAATAATCTACCGACAAGCCATCCTAAGAGAGTCTTGTGCACAGGGGTGTAATAAAATTAAGTAGTTAGATGTTCAGGCTTGATTTGTGCAAATTTTGTCGAGTTCAAGCTTGATTCGAGCTCGAAAAAACTTTGAATATTTGAGTTCGAGCTTGAGATCAAGCTCGATCGTTAATGTTTGAATTCGATTCATGCTCGGTTCGGGTTCGATTCGTTAAAATGCTTATCGATCTTGAGCTCGAGTTCAAGCTCATTTATTCATATAAAACTTCTTTTCTCTATAAAATGCAAAAAATGTGATGATAAAATACAAACAAAATGAGTATCAAATATATTACTTCACTAGTGCAAATAATATAGAATTATTCAACCATCTGCATTTTAAAAGTATTAAGATTTAATGTTTTATATAAATATTTAGTTTATACATTAATATTTGTATATTGAATAATCACAACTCAGGAGCATGTGTTAATTATGTATTTTATCTTACTTACCTATTATATATATATATATATATATATATATATAGAGTAGTGATCATATGAGAATAGTTTTTAGTATGAGAAATGAGAATAAATCTCAGCCTTTGATTTTGTGATTTTAACGCTCATGATCTATTTCACTCCGTGTGCAGTTTTTCTCGATTATCCTGCAGTTTTGCAAAATTAAGGTTATTTTTGTAATTTTAGCTTATTTAAATCTGAAATAGTATCTCATCAGATCTTTTATTCCTTTATTCGCGCGATTTGATTTCTTCTTCCTTCTTCGTTTGATTTGATTTGTATTTCTTCTATCGATCAGGTTTTTTTTCTTTGTTTCTGGATTTCGCATTCGTGTTCGGTCTCGACTTTGTTAATTGTGCATGAATATAGTTTAAAAACATTTGTTTTATTCAGATCGATGTTCATTTTTACTATTATATTGTGCATCTTTAGTGTTAACTTTGTGCATTTTTGTATCTTACAGGTTCATTTATTCCAAAGTGTATTGATGAGATTCAGATCGACGTTCATTTTTACTATCATATTGTGCATCTTTAGTGTTAACTTTGTGCATTTTTGTATCTTACATGTTCATTTATTGCAAAGTGTGTTGATGCGATGAAGCATTTTAAGGACAGAGTTTTTAGAACTGTTGATGTTGTTATTGAGTTTTATAGAGACTAC
>JAPKLW010008118.1:0-13873 GCA_026898455.1 Plectranthus barbatus | reverse complement strand
TCAACATTCTTCTCTTACGATCTCGTAAGACCTTAATCCCAAGAATGTAGCCAGCTTCTCCCAGATCCTTCATTTGGAACTATTCGAATAACCAAACTTTGATTTCGGACATCACTCCCTCGTTGTTTCCTAATAGGAGTATGTCATCAACGTATAGTGCAAGGAAAACCACGCTCCCACTGACACAAAGTCGATAAACACAACTTTCATTTTCCAACTGTGCAAATCCATAGGATTTAATCACATCGTTGAAACGTAAGTTCCACGACCTTGAAGCTTGCTTAAGTCCATACAAGGACTTCCTAAGCTTCCAGACAAGATGTTCTTCGCCCTTGCTTATGTAACCCTCGGGTTGCTGCATATAGATGTCCCTACCTTCTTCAAGGTAACCGTTTAGAAAAGCGGTTTTGACATCCATCTGCCAGATCTCGAGGTCCATATGCGCAGCTATGGCAAGGAGTATCCGGATGGACTTGAGCATGGCTACGGGTGAAAAGGTTTCGTCATAGTCAATGCCCTCTTTCTGACTATAACCCTTTGCCACTAGCCTGGCCTTGAAAGCCGTAATCTTTCCATCCGCCCCTTTCTTTCTCTTGTATACCCATTTGCACCCTATGGCCCTAAAGCCATCCCGCAAATCAGTTTTCTGGTATACATCCATAGCAGTTATGGATTCTATCTCAGAATCAATGGCGACTTGACATTTAGCAACATCCTTGTCCTGCACTGCCTCTTCGTAAGTCAGCGGGTCAGAGTCCTCATGTCCGTCTTCCGGGCTCAAGTCCAAAGACTCACCCACGAACATGTACCTTTCCTGCTGGAAAATAACTCTCCCACTGCGACGAGGCATCGGTGCCGTGTCAGTAGTAGGTGCAGTGACTTGTGGTCGTGCACCTTACACTGAAGAACGTGTCTGTGGTGCTGTACCTCTCACAGGTGCACCCATATCTACACGTTCCCCTTCCCTTGGAATTGCATTCTCGTTCTCAATTTCTTGAAGAACGATATCACTCCTTGACCTATGATTACTCACATACTCGTCCTCCAAGATTCTAGCGTTGGTGCTAACAACGACCCTTTGACTCTCAGGACAGTAAAAGTAACCACCTTTCGTTTGCCTGGGATACCCTATGAACAATATTACTTTTGACCTGCTTTCTAACTTATCAGGTTCCTTCGACAGTACGTGTGCCGGACAACCCCATACTCTAAACTTGCACAAACTAGGTTTGCGACCAAGGAAGAGCTCAGCAGGCGTCTTAGGAACTGATTTAGAAGGCACCACATTAAGTACGTACGCTGCTGTCTCCAATGCGTAACCCCAAAACGAAATTGGTAAGTTTGCATAACTCATCATTGATCTTACCATCTCTAGAAGAGTCCTATTTCTTCTTTCGGCTACACCGTTTTGCCGGGGAGTACCTGGTGCAGTCCATTGGGATGTAATCCCATTTTCTGACAAATATTGCTGGAACTCGTTACCGAGGTATTCGCCACCGCGGTCAGATTGCAGCAATTTGATAGTTTTCCCGACCTTCGTTTCTACCTCAGCCTTGAACTCTTTGAATTTCTCAAAGCATTCAGACTTGTAGCGAAGCAGGTAAACATATCCGTACCTTGAGTAATCGTCAATGAAAGTGACGAAGTAATCGTACCCTCCACGAGCCTGCGTGGACATCGGTCCACATAAGTCAGAATGGATCAATTCCAACACTTCCTCTGCTCGAGACTGACTAGCCTTGAAAGGCCTAGTAGACATCTTGCCCTCGATGCAGGATTCGCAGACTTGATAAGGTACAGCCCGGACTAAGTCCAATGTACCGTCATCTGCAAGTCTCTGAATCCCCTTCAAGCTGATGTGACCCAGTCTCAAGTGCCAGAGATATGTAAGATCCTCATCAGAAGAAGTAAGTTTTCTCTTCCTAGGATTGTCAATTACGGATGAATTACATGCAATACTTGCGGACATATTTTGATCGAAGTAGCATAAAGAGTACAAATCAGCACAACGGATAACATTGTTACTGCCAATGATAAAATCATAAATAACAAATATCCATAAAAGGTTGATAAAATTTGTCCTGCCGATAAACCACGGCCCACAAATAAACCCTCAAATGTACTTAAAACATCAAAATATGAGGAAAGGAAAAACTCCATGAAGTTCCGTCATAAAACGTTGCCTTCATCCAGTTTGGTATCTTCTTGCCATCACTCACCAGCCTTGTCGGCATGGTCCCCTGCAAAGTACAACAACATGATCAACAAGTCAGTGCTTACAGCTCTGGAAGAGCAACAACTAACTCTAACCATGCTTACAGTTATACATGCAAATGGCATACCTTGTCCTTTGGCATTCGGACAATCCACCTTTCCACATCCAGCACATTTGTTCTTCTTAGGAGTGACCTTGACTCTCTTCCCCTTCCTAGACTTGCTATCATGGTTTGCCTTCCTGAATTTGCTCTCAGCACCGTCGTCTCCAATCTTAGAGATTGTCGAACCAGTGCTAGAACCGGACAGAACAGGCATCCGTGCTCGCATGGAAGACTGCTCCACTACAAGATCCTCAAGTAGCTCATGCAGAGCATACTCTCCCTTTGCAGCAGCAACTACCTTAAAGTCATTAAAGGAATCCGGAAGAGAATTCAGGATGATATCAATCTTGCCTTGCGCACTAATATTACCACCCCGCACAGTAAACTGTCTCATGAGATCAACCACAGACATCATGTGCTCAGTCACCGAACTATCCTCAACCATCTTCTTGCACACAAGATCGTGTACAAGCTTACAGTTAATAGTTCGCTCCACGTTCCCATAGGCTGTCGAGAGTTCTTTCCAGAGCTTTCCAGCCGTCTCGAGATACTCATACTTGTGCCTTAATCCTCTAGACAGGGAACCCGTGATGAGCCAAAAAGCGAACTCATCAGCATCCTCCCATCTATCATAGAACTCAAGTTCAAGCTTGCATACCCCTCTATGGGAACACAGCAGTGGATCCATGTAAAGAACATGTGCTTGATTTTTCAGATAAAGGACATGTTTAATGCAAAAACTCCATTCGGGAAAGTTTGGACCAGTAAGAGGATTGAGAGCAAGTATATGATCGACAGTAGACTTAGACATATCTGAAACAATAAAGATTCTTAAAGAAGAACATACATGTTGAACTTCGAAAACAAATGCATAGAAAACCTTTTAATAAATCAAATACAAATGTTTTCCACTAATTGCCCAAGAGTTCCCACCGCAAGCTACACTCGTAGACGTTTACGATGTCACCCTCAACCAGAACTGCGGGTTTTAAGCCCCAATCCATTTAATTTCACTACCATGTCAGGATGCTTTTGACACTAGAAATTAATAATTAGTGAAAACCTTAGACCAAGCCATCTCTCAAGAACAGGGATGCAATTCTTGCATTATATTCTAAGATGCTTCTAAGCAATCAACCACAAATTTAACTCCGGCCAAAAGAGACAGTTTAGCATGGCACATAACCATACTGCACAACCCTTAAAGCTTTTGTTATCTTTAATTTAAATCAATCCTAGAATACTTGTGAAAGAGGTCTACGCAAGTTAAACTCGTAGACGTTTACGCAAAGCCCTCCCACTATTCACATGATTTTAATTGTTTGTCTAGAAATCCCAACAACCGTACCCATGCACTTCCGGGAACTAGCAAGCTACACTCGTAGACGTTTACTAGAACGAGAGATGCACTTACAGCCTAGGACCGCTTTGTGGAGGTCTATTGATTTTAATTAAAAAATATGCTTAGTATTTTTCTTTTAAAAGGTTTCTTTATGCGCACACATAAATAAATCACATATCATACGAGGACAATTAAGGCAAACAAAAATTCATCGTGGCCCCAAAATAAATAGAAAATAATATCTATCTATTACAAATTTGAATTTTGAATTTAATGGATAAATTCAAATCTTGATACACCAAATCTTTTGGATTTTTAGACCTTTGTAATCTGACGATTTGCCCTAACCCTAATGCAAACCCTAGGGTTTACACAGGATTGTACAAACCACAAAAACACAAGCCACCGCGATGGGACAGCAGCAGCCGACGACGAACGGAGCAGCCGCCGACCGCCGACCACCACCGCCGCGCGCCCCGCGCGTCTGCCTGCATGCTGCGCCCGCTCGTAGGCCGCGCGTCTTGGGTGCTGCCCTCGCGTGCCGTGCGCGCCCCGCAAACCCTCGGCCGCGCCTGCCGCGCCGCCGTCGTCTGCCGTGCTCGACCCTCCGTCGGCTCCGTCTTCGTTCTTCGTCCTCGACCCGTTCAATTACAGATTTGAAAATACAGAAACTATTCTATTACAATTTCAAATCTATTCTAATCACAGATTTTCTCGTGATTTTACAAAACAATTCAGCCCTACACGGATAAATCACCGCGGGCTGAATCAACGGGTTGCCACGATGAACAAAAACCAACATCCACAATAAAAAATTCATACATGCATATTATCGAATTTAATTATGAACAACAGAGCCATAAATCAGAAACCTGGCTCTGATACCAATTGTAGGGTTTTTCCGTGAACCGAATCACCAAAACCAAACTGAACCGGATCGATCTATGGATATTGCTCATAATTAAATATTCTCAAAACCCTAGCATGCTCCTATGAATTTAATACATAATTGTGGATTGAGAGATTACCGTAAATCCGTAGTGTCTGTACCGATCTTTTGCGTTTGAATTCCAAGAACCAATTCAACCACGCAATCCGATTTCTTTGCGGAAACAGAAATTAGAAAAGTAATCTCTAGAGAAAATCGAAAATAAAGAAAAGGGAAAGAAGAAATCTGTTGTTCTTCAGATCAGGTCTTCAGATCTGTGTCCCGGTGCTGGTCAGATCTACTACTGGTGAGGAATCCGTAGATCTGTAATCTGAGCAGGACCAGAATCGAAATTCTCCTCCCTCTTCTCACCAAAAATGGCGCCCACCTCTCTCTCTCTAGGGTTTGTGTTTCAACTGTGTTACAACTTATGAGAGAGAGCTGTCTATTTATAGACCTAGGGTTAGAAACCCTAATGGGCCATATTGGGCTCAATTCAGCACACTTGTTGGGCCAGACCTGGGACCTAATGCAAATAATAAAGTGGGCCTATAAATTAATTAATTCCCATGTCCATAACCCAGGACACAATTAATTAATTAATATTAATTCTTTTTCACCACAGAATTAATACTGACCTACCCCTTTATTACCACGTTGTGAGAACGGGTTGCATTAATTCAGAATCCCCATATTTAAGGCTACCGGACATCCATTAATTAATCGGAGCCTCTGACAAGCTCTAACTACAATTTATTAATATCTTATTATTCCTGAGTAGTACCACTCAAACCTTATCACTCGTGCCTGAACTTAATCAGCCTCCAGGACTTTAGCACGATGAATGTTATTGAGCTCCTCAGGGAATGTCCCCATCCTATTACTCGGATATGGTTACCTAAGTTCAGTCTCAGGCGGTACTACACGAACTGTTATTACCCAAGATGCGGATATACGAGCGCGATGTGTTGGCTCTCCACCATGGCAAGTCAAAGCAACAGTCAACCCGTGCAAACCCCTGAACCTTCGTTAGGGTTTGGACTCAATCAATATAACGAGATCTTTTATTCGCTGATGTCAGACAGACGAATATATCTCACTGCGGTCCATCAATACGCCACCTCTGCGTACCTGCATGTCAAGTAACCAAGACAGACTACTTATTCCGACAATGCCGCAACCATCCGGATAGACGTATCCTCATACGCTGTCTCGGCTGTGATCAGGTTTATGTCTCACTAGGTCAAGTGATCATACTGTCTTCTGTGATCTACAACATGCCGTATGATCGTCCCTATCGGTGAGACAAGAGGATACCATTGTTCATACATGTACGATTGTTAACAGATAGGAGAAATAAACCGTTGTATACACATTGTAATAAATGCTTTCAGTATACAAAACCCGTCAAAGTCTGCTCCAAGAACTCCTCAACGGAATGGAGTCGCAGAGCGAAGGAACAGAACTCTCAAAGACGCAGTGAGAACTATGATGGCTGAAACTGACATTGTCAAAGAATACTGGGGAGAAGCCTTGATGACAGTCTGCTACACACAAAATAGAAGTGCATTCAACACGCGGCTTCACAAAACTCCCTACGAAATCTACAATGGTCGTAAGACTTCTATAGCTCATCTTCATGCTTTCGGTTCTCCATGTTATATTCACAATAATGAGAAGTTTAAGTTGAGTACCTTCAGCCCTAAGGCTGATGAAGGTGTGTTCCTTGGATATGAACATCCATCATACAAGGGATACATGGTACTTAACAAGACAACCCAGCTTGTGGAAATAACATGTCATGTTGTTTTTTATGAAGCTACTCTAGTGCGCAGGACTCTACAAGAGCTGAGTTTAGGAAATCATGAGATCAATGATGTCAATGAGGAACCCAAAAGTGATCTTGATAATGATTAGAAAGTTCCTCCAACTAAATCTATGAGTGATATACCTGAGACTCCAGCTCCCTCGACTGAACTCCAAACAGTCGAGAAGGCCGATGATGTAATTGTCATCGCTGAGGCCTTAAGGAATACACAATTAGATGATTCAGATGAAAAGCCTCCAGAAGAACATGATGCGATTCTGGAAGAAGATCTAGCTGAATCCAAGGAAGCCCATTATGATGACGCCAAGAAATCATCGACCGAGGAGGACCCAGCTATTGCTCAGACTTCAGAAGCAGTCCAGGATGTAGTTCCAAAACCAGGAGATGAAGGAGCTTCTGAAGAAAGGGAGGAAACAGTTTCAGAAACTAAAAATGAACTAACTCAAGAGGAACCTTCTACAGTTCCTGAAAAACCAACCACCAATACTAATGACAAACCAGCAAAGCAACCCATCTGGTTAAGAGATCATCCCAAGGAAGCTATTCTTGATGATGTTGGAAATCCTGTTCGAACCAGACAGGGAACAACCTTGATGTCTTGCTTCTTATCTCAGATCAAACCAGTGAAGATCACAGAAGCTCTTCAATCTACAGACTGGATAAATGCGATGCAGGAGGAACTGAATGAGTTCGCTCGCAACAATGTGTGGTATCTTGTAGACAGACCCACACATCAGTCTGTAATTGGTACCAAGTGGGTCTTTAAGAATAAAAGAGATGAGACCGGTACTATTGTTCGAAATAAAACAAGGTTGGTTGCAAAAGGTTACGCTCAATGTGAAGGGATAGACTTCGATGAGACATTTGCACCATTAGCCAGACTGGAAGCGATTCGACTATTCCTAGTGTATGAAGCCTATCACAACTTCACAGTTCTTCAAATAGATGTGAAGAGTGCCTTCCTCAATGGAGAATTAAAGGAAGAAGTCTACGTCGAACAACCCCCAGGTTTCGAGCAAGGAAACCAAGTCTACAAGTTAAGGAAAGCTATATACGGACTGAAGCAAGCACCAAGAGCATGGTATGAAACTCTCTCGCAGTTTCTGCTTAAAAGTGGTTTTGAGAAGGGTGCAATAGATCGAACTCTATTTAAGATAAGGGATGGAGAGGACATCCTACTAGTTCAGATCTATGTAGACGACATCATCTTCGGAAGCAAAAATACCAAGTTATGAAGTTTGCCAAGCTGATGCAGAACAAGTTTCAAATGAGCATGATGGGAAAAATGATATATTTTCTTGGTTTGCAAGTTGATCAGTCTGACGAAGGGATTTTCATCAGTCAGAAGAAGTATACTCAAGATTTGATCAACAAGTTTTGTCCAGAGAAGACAAAATCTCTAAGGATTCCTATGAGCACCAGTTCTCAAATTACTCTAGATGAAGAAGGAGAACCTGTCAACCCGACAGCTTATAGAGGAATAATTGGATCCTTACTGTATCTAACTACCAGCTGACCAGATATATCTTATGCCGTGGAAGTATGTGTGAGGTTTCAGGCAAACCCAAAGAAATCGCACATGGATGTAGCAAAGAGAATTGTCAGATATCTCAAGAGTACAGAGTCTTTAGGTATCTGGTATCCCAAAACTGATGGAATCATGTTAAATGGATTCTCTGACTCAAATTTTGGAGGTTGCAAAATCGACAGAAAGAGCACGAGTGGAACCTGTCAGTTTTTAGGACATAAACTGATTAGTTGGTTCAGCAAGAAACAGCATTCGGTGGCTACATCAACCATAGAGGCAGAATATGTAGCAGCAGCCAGCTATTGTGCTCAAGTGCTGTGGATAAAGCAGCAACTTAAGGATTATGGAAAAGATACAGGATGCGTTCCTATCTACTATGATAGCAATAGCGCAGTCTCTATTTCAAAGAATCCAGTTATACATTCGAGGACGAAGCACATTGATATTCGTCATCATTTCATTCGAGATCATGTGGAAAAGGAGGATGTCTCGGTGGAATACATTAGAACTGATGATCAGTTAGCGGATATATTTACCAAACCGCTACCTGAGGCTCGATTCAAAGAGCTTTGCATCTAACTAGGTCTTCTTAAGGTTGATGACATTTCAAGAGAAGGAGATGATAAGTGCTCATCACAACAACTGGTAAATTGCACTTGATTATTTTTGTGATTAAGTCGATTACAAATTGTTATATGATTACAGCTATGGAAGAAAACCGAAAGGAGATAAGAGCTCGTTCTTTCATCAAATGGATACAGAGAAATATGTCACCTATAGTCAGTACATCATAAGTGGAGCTCACTTCTATTGAAAATACGAGGAAGCACACTCCTATGGATAGATTTCAGCATCAATTATTTTTTAGGCCATCCTCCATAAAAAGATAGAGTCGCTTCTCAATGAGCCAGCCAAGTTGCATTGTGTATGGGATGGTAACCTCAGAAGGATCTTGAAATGCAGTTATCAGGCGATTGAAGATGAAGGCAGTTCAGTCTACATCGGCCTGATCTTCAAATGCCATCATAGCCCTCCATGTCACCGGAGAAAAATGAGTAGTCTGAAATGGGTCACAGACCACCATCTGGCTAATTATATCAAAGGTCGCCTTATACCGCGACCTGAGGAAATTACTGGAAACACATGGGTGGTAATTAATCTCCGCTATCCTCCATCGACGCCATGCTGACAACTCAGAACCGTTTACATTCTGAAGATAGTCTTGAACAGGGATGCCGCCCTGCTTAAGTCCAATTTCAGCAGCAAAAGAGTCAACAGTAAGAAGAAACTCTTCATCATCGAGATTAAAGTATATCTCATTCTTCGTCATTGTGGAGTTATAGACGAGCACCTTCAACAAATCTACATGGAAAGCACAAGGTTCCTTACTCACAAAGGATTCAAGATGGTTGGCCTTCAATTTTTCTAGCACCTCTTTACAGATGAGGAGTGCACTCCAATTTTGTCGCCAGAATCCTCCGAAATCTAGGATTTTATTGCGATATACAGGGATGTTTGATATATCTCTCACTATCTTAGAAGGAGGTTCCATTTCTTACAAAGATAAAGTGACTACAGTAAATAAGGAAGTGCCGAACTCTACATCCTTCTAGAAATATTGATCAGGGATTTCTTGCACACAGATCAATGATGTATTAAATGCTCTGCACTCCATTACTACAGATTAGACGTAGTTAACAGTGGTTACAGACAAGTAAAGAAGCAGACGAAGCATGGAGTTAGTCATTTTGAGTACGACTACTTTTTCAACATCAAAGAACAAAGCTTGGATTCTGGAATCTAAAAAGTATGATGTAGGGTTTTTCCGTGAACCGAATCACCAAAACCAAACTGAACCGGCTCGATCTATGGATATTGCTTATAATTAAAATTCTCAAAACCCTAGCATGCTCCTATGAATTTAATACAAAGAATTGTGGATTCAGGGTTTACCGTAACTCCGTCGAGTCTGAACCGATCTTTCGCGTTTGAATTCCAAATCTCAATTCAACCACGCGATCCGATTTAATCTACGAAAACAGAAATTAGAGATCTAATTTCTAGATTAAATTTGAAAAACAAAGAGAGAAGAGAAGAGAAATCTGTTCTCCAGATCAGATCTTCAGGGCTGTGTCCCAATGCTGATCAGATCTACTACTGGTGAGGACTCCGTAGAACTGTATTCTGAGCAGGACCAGAATCGAAATTCCCCTCCTTTGAATTCCCAAAAACGGCGCCCACCTCTCTCTCTCTAGGGTTTATGTTTCAACTGTGTTACAACTTCTGAGAAAGAGCTGTCTATTTATAGACCTAGGGTTGGAAACCCTAATGGGCCATTTTGAGCTCAATTCAGCATATTTAATTGGGCCAGTCCTAGGACCTAATGCAAATAATAAAGTGGGCCTATAAATTAATTAATTCCCATGACCACAACCCAGGACACAATTAATTAATTAATATTAATTCTTTTTCACCACAGAATGAATACTGACCTACCCCTTTATTACCACGTTATGAGAATGGGTTGCATTAATTGAGAATCTCCATATTTAAGGTTACCGGACATCCATTAATTAATAGGAGCCTCTGACAAGCTCTAACTACAATTGATTAATATCTTATTATTCCTGAGTAGTACCACTCAAACCTTATCACTCGTGCCTGAACTTAATCAGCCTGCAGGACTTTGGCACGATGAATGTTATTGAGCTCCTCAGGGAATGTCCCCATCCTATTACTCGGATATGGTTACCTAAGTCCAGTCTCAGGCGGTACTACACGAACTGCTGTTACCCAAAATACGGATATACGAGCACGTTACTTAGGCTCTCCACCATGGCAAGTCAAAGCAACAGTCAACCTGTGCAAACCCCTGAACCTTCATTAGGGTTTGGACTCAATCAATATAACGAGATCTTTTATTCGTTGATGTCAGACAGATGAATATATCTCACTGCGGTCCATCAATACGCCACCTCTGCGTACCAGCATGTCAAGTAACCAAGACAGACTACTTATTCCGACAATGCCGCAACCATCCGGACAGACGTATCCTCATACGTTGTCTCAGCTGTGATCCGGTTTATGTCTCACTAGGTCAAGTGATCATACTGTCTTCTGCGATCTACAACACACTGTATGATCATCCCTATCGGTGAGACAAGAGGATACCATTGTTCATACATGTACGATTGTTAACAGATAGGAGAAATAAACCGTTGTATACTCATTATAATAAATGCTTTCAGTATACAAAACCCATCAATCTCCCACTTATACTCAAAGCATAACTAAGCTATTACAGAGTATACAGTCCGTCTATCTAGTCTGCATCCACCTCAGACCCAGTTCACGAATATGTCTTTCGTAAACTTTCTGCGGCAAGCTCTTTGTAAACGGATCAGCAAGATTGTCAGCAGTGTCAATCTTCTTAATCAGCACATCGCCCCTCGATACGATTTCTCGTATGATATGGTACTTTCTCTCTATGTGTTTGCTTGCCCTATGAGACCGCGGTTCCTTTGAGTTTGCCACTGCACCAGAGTTATCACAATAAATTGTGATGCTCCTCGGCAAACTCGGAATCACGTCCAACTCTAAAAGGTAGTTCCGGAGCCACACCCCCTCTTTCGACGCATCGGAGGCGGCGACATATTCCGCCTCCATGATGGAGTCAGCAATGCATTTCTGCTTTGAGCTCCTCCAAGATACAGCTCCACCTCCCAAGGTAAACACATATCCTGAGGTCGATTTCTTCTCATCCTGGTCCCCTTGGAAATCCGAGTCTGTATAACCCACAGGGCACAAATACTCACTTTGATAAACTAGGCAGAAATTCCTAGTCCTTTTCAAATACTCGAGGATGTGCTTTACAGCAGTCCAGTGCGCCTGTCCAGGGTTAGACTGATATCTTGCTACCATGCCAACGGCATAACAGATATCTGGCTTGGTACACAGCATCGCATACATGAGACTACCCACCGCCGAGGTGTATGGTACAAGACTCATCTCGTCTTTCTCCCGCTGTGTCTGAGGACACTGCCCACCAGAAAGACGAACGCCATGTCTGAAAGGTAGCAAGCCTTTCTTGGCGAGTTGCATGCTGAACCGGGCTATCACAGTATCCACATAGGATGTCTGGGATAAGCTCAACATTCTTCTCTTACGATCTCGTAAGACCTTAATCCCAAGAATGTAGCCAGCTTCTCCCAGATCCTTCATTTGGAACTATTCGAATAACCAAACTTTGATTTCGGACATCACTCCCTCGTTGTTTCCTAATAGGAGTATGTCATCAACGTATAGTGCAAGGAAAACCACGCTCCCACTGACACAAAGTCGATAAACACAACTTTCATTTTCCAACTGTGCAAATCCATAGGATTTAATCACATCGTTGAAACGTAAGTTCCACGACCTTGAAGCTTGCTTAAGTCCATACAAGGACTTCCTAAGCTTCCAGACAAGATGTTCTTCGCCCTTGCTTATGTAACCCTCGGGTTGCTGCATATAGATGTCCCTACCTTCTTCAAGGTAACCGTTTAGAAAAGCGGTTTTGACATCCATCTGCCAGATCTCGAGGTCCATATGCGCAGCTATGGCAAGGAGTATCCGGATGGACTTGAGCATGGCTACGGGTGAAAAGGTTTCGTCATAGTCAATGCCCTCTTTCTGACTATAACCCTTTGCCACTAGCCTGGCCTTGAAAGCCGTAATCTTTCCATCCGCCCCTTTCTTTCTCTTGTATACCCATTTGCACCCTATGGCCCTAAAGCCATCCCGCAAATCAGTTTTCTGGTATACATCCATAGCAGTTATGGATTCTATCTCAGAATCAATGGCGACTTGACATTTAGCAACATCCTTGTCCTGCACTGCCTCTTCGTAAGTCAGCGGGTCAGAGTCCTCATGTCCGTCTTCCGGGCTCAAGTCCAAAGACTCACCCACGAACATGTACCTTTCCTGCTGGAAAATAACTCTCCCACTGCGACGAGGCATCGGTGCCGTGTCAGTAGTAGGTGCAGTGACTTGTGGTCGTGCACCTTACACTGAAGAACGTGTCTGTGGTGCTGTACCTCTCACAGGTGCACCCATATCTACACGTTCCCCTTCCCTTGGAATTGCATTCTCGTTCTCAATTTCTTGAAGAACGATATCACTCCTTGACCTATGATTACTCACATACTCGTCCTCCAAGATTCTAGCGTTGGTGCTAACAACGACCCTTTGACTCTCAGGACAGTAAAAGTAACCACCTTTCGTTTGCCTGGGATACCCTATGAACAATATTACTTTTGACCTGCTTTCTAACTTATCAGGTTCCTTCGACAGTACGTGTGCCGGACAACCCCATACTCTAAACTTGCACAAACTAGGTTTGCGACCAAGGAAGAGCTCAGCAGGCGTCTTAGGAACTGATTTAGAAGGCACCACATTAAGTACGTACGCTGCTGTCTCCAATGCGTAACCCCAAAACGAAATTGGTAAGTTTGCATAACTCATCATTGATCTTACCATCTCTAGAAGAGTCCTATTTCTTCTTTCGGCTACACCGTTTTGCCGGGGAGTACCTGGTGCAGTCCATTGGGATGTAATCCCATTTTCTGACAAATATTGCTGGAACTCGTTACCGAGGTATTCGCCACCGCGGTCAGATTGCAGCAATTTGATAGTTTTCCCGACCTTCGTTTCTACCTCAGCCTTGAACTCTTTGAATTTCTCAAAGCATTCAGACTTGTAGCGAAGCAGGTAAACATATCCGTACCTTGAGTAATCGTCAATGAAAGTGACGAAGTAATCGTACCCTCCACGAGCCTGCGTGGACATCGGTCCACATAAGTCAGAATGGATCAATTCCAACACTTCCTCTGCTCGAGACTGACTAGCCTTGAAAGGCCTAGTAGACATCTTGCCCTCGATGCAGGATTCG
>JAPKLW010008117.1:0-13876 GCA_026898455.1 Plectranthus barbatus | reverse complement strand
TATGATAATGCATACTGAAAAATCGAATTTAATAAGCTATTTATAGGGGTGGATATGTATCCTATCAAATCTAGGGCTAAAGATATGAATAAATCCGATTTTAATTGAATTTTCGCTCCAGTAGACACATTCGCGTCGATCGTGGCTGATCCACATCGATCGACGTGGCTTCCTCCTCGGCGTCGATCGATGTTGATTGGCGTCTGTCGACGCAGCTTCTCGCCCCTTCTGCGCGGTCTCACGGTTTTGGCCATAACTTTCTCTCCCGAACTCCGATTGACCCGATTCCAGTTGCGTTGGAGAGCTAACTCAAAGCATCATCCATTGCCATGCTCCAATAGTCCGAATTCCTCTTGTGGAAGAAATCTTCACTGCTACTCTTACACGTCACTACTTTCGGAACGGTTTTCAATTGAATTTAAGCCTAAAACCTGCAAAAACACCAAGATGCGCATAATACCACCTAATATAGACTCATGCATAGAATATATATATAAACTCAATAAAACTACATAAAATAGTAGAAAATAATATAGATAAGCGCGTAAAATAATGAGCTTATCAAACCCCCCAAACTTGAACGTTTGATTGTCCTCAATCAATAGGCAATAAAGAAATCAAAAGATCATGCGATTAAAGTGCAATGCCTCATAAGATTCATCACAGTCAAGGGTCAAAAATCCACTACACACAAGCAATTTGAAAGAGACGGAAAATTCATCAACAGTGGAAGAACTCACAGGAAGCGTATCGCTCAACTCTCAAGTGTTTAAGGTATAGATGAAAGCACTCAACAACATGTATGAAGAAATTTCTACCATAGGCTTGCAAATTTTCTAATATCTCCACTGCTAGAATGTGCTCACAAGTCTAGAATCAAAAAGAACTTTCGTAGGTTGTAATGTAGGCTTTTGTGAAGGGTAGGGAAAATTTGGCCAAGTGACTAAATTAAGTTGAGTTGATCATTCTCAACCAATGCAACCACCATCTATTCCTCATTCAACCTTCTCTTCAAATATATCAACAAATACACAACCCCCTTTTTTTTTCTAGCTCATTTTGAATCTCTTATGCTCTTTACATAAATTTTTTGTATTCTTTTCTTTTCAGAGAGCTTATGAGAATTCTAATTATTTCTTTGAGCTTCTTTTTCACACATCTTTTCACCACTATTTTATATTTTCTTATGTCCATCTCACAATCATTCCACCCTTATTCACCACCATCTCTTATAGACAAGAGGAAACCAGAACTTTTTCTTAAGCTCATAGACAAGGAAAGAAAAAAATTTTATAGTCTCAAAAGTGGCTAACTAGGGAAAATTCAATGTGAAGGGACAGTGTTTAGGGAATTGGGCTATCAAAGATGGCCTAAGATCATTTCCTAAACTTGTGCACACTATGCAGTCTCAACACAGAAAATAGGCAAGTTCTAGAGAAATAAAAACACACATGTGAATCTCACATCAAACGAAATAAAGGCTCAAAATTCTCACACAAGGGTTCAAAATTTTTCTTCCGCAGTCAATTTCAAATCAGCTCAATCAGCATGCAAGCATAAGTGTCAAATCAATCCTATCATGCGGTATTCTACATTCATATGCGTCTAACCACAATCACAATCAACTCAAACTCAACCCTCAATCGATTCAACTCTCACAATCTCATTCGGGTTATTTCAAAACTAAAAATTTTTCCCCACAAAATAGAATAAACTTAAAAATTAAGGCAAAATTTAAATACGGAAAGCAGAATAAATAAAATATAGAATGTTCCATCTCTTGTTCACATTGCCCCAAACATATTTCCAACTCGAAGAGTGGAATAAGTTTGAAAATCAGACAAAAGAGGGAACGATACCTGGTAGTGGATCTCAGACATCCACTTCTTATCCCCCGGAGTAAACATCGCACGACGTGAATTGTTGCAGCTGGCACTTCACGTCGATTGACTTGAAGCCTTCTTGTCGATCCCTTCGTGGATCAAAGTGTATCACACCGGACTGCTCAGCATCGATCGACGCCAGGCTGCGTCGATCGACGTCGAGCTGATCTCCAAATTTTTTTTATAATTAACTGAAAATTAACTGTTAATGGAAAATAATGGAAATTCGAAATAAAATAATAAAAAAAACGAAAATTAAATAGAAAATACGAAAAATGTTGGGTTACCTCCCAACAAGTGCTTGATTTAACGTCGCAGCTCGACGATACCTCATATCACTACCACGGAGGTCGGGTCCAGACTCGCCGACCCTTGGCATCCACCATGTAAACCTTCCAGTCTTTGACAATGGTGGTGATGGTAGTAAAAGGAGGCATAGTTGAGACTGCTACCCTTTCGTTTCCTCGCTCCCACTCAATGGCAGTGGCTTCTTCCTCTTCAGATTCATCTCCTTCGTCAGTAGTGGAGATTCGATTGCACTCCGCCTTCTTCTTGTTCTTGTCGATCACAAAGGTGATCTTCTTGTCGTTTGCTCGGAGTGTGATCTTGCCGCCTCGACAGTCAATGAGAGCGGCGCTAGTATCGAGGAATTCACGCCCCAAGATCATGGGCATGCTCTTGTTGATGGATTTTGTATACTGAAAGCATTTATTACAATGTGTATACAACGGTTTATTTCTCCTATCTGTTAACAATCGTACATGTAAGAACAAAGGTATCCTCTTGTCTCACCGATAGGGACGATCATACGGTGTGTTGTAGATCGCAGAAGACAGTATGATCACTTGACCTAGTGAGACATAAACATGATCACAACCGAGACAGCGTATGAGGATACGTCTGTCCGGATGGCTGCGGCATTGTCGGAATAAGTAGTCTGTCTTGGTTACTTGACATGCTGGTACGCAGAGGTGGCATATTGATGGACCGCAGTGAGATATATTCGTCTGTCTGACATCAGCGAATAAAAGATCTCGTTATATTGATTGAGTCCAAACCCTAACAAAGGTTCAGGGGTTTGCACGGGTTGACTGTTGCTTTGACTTGCCATGGTGGAGAGCCAACACAGCGCGCTCGTATATCCGCATCTTGGGTAACAGCAGTTCGTGTAGTACCGCCTGAGACTGAACTTAGGTAACCATATCCGAGTAATAGGATGGGGACATTCCCTGAGGAGCTCAATAACATTCATCGTGCCAAAGTCCTGCAGGCTGATTAAGTTCAGGCACGAGTGATAAGGTTTGAGTGGTACTACTCAGGAATAATAAGATATTAATTAATTGTAGTTAAAGCTTGTCAGAGGCTCCGATTAATTAATGATTGTCCGGTAACCTTAAATAAGGGGATTCTCAATTAATGCAGCCCGTTCTCATAACGTGGTAATAAAGGGGTAGGTTAGTATTAATTCTGTGGTGAAAAAGAATTAATATTAATTAATTAATTGTGTCCTGGGTTGTGGACATGAGAATTAATTAATTTATAGGCCCACTTTATTATTTGCATTAGGTCCCAGGTCTGGCCCAATTAAATATGCTGAATTGAGCCCAAAATGGCCTATTAGGGTGTCAAACCCTAGGTCTATAAATAGACAGCTCTCTCTCATAAGTCATAACACAGTTGAAACACACTAAACCCTAGAGAAAGAGGAGGCGCCGATTTTGGTGAACAAGGAGGAGAATTTCGATTCTAGTCCTGCTCAGATTACAGTTCTACGGAGTCCTCACCAATAATAGATTTGAACAGCATTGGGACACAGCCCTGAAGATCTGATCTGGAGAACAGATTTCTCTTCTCTTTCTGTTTTTCGATTTTAATCTAGAAATTAGGGTTCTAATTTCTGTTTCCGCAGATTAAATCGAATCGCGTGGTTGAATTGAGATTTGGAATTCAAACGCGAAAGATCGGTTCAGACTCCACGGATTTACGGTAATCTCTCTATCCAAAATTTTGTATTAAATTCATAGGAGCATGCTAGGGTTTTGAGAAATTTCATTGTGAGCAATATCCATAGATCGATCTGGTTCAGTTTGGTTTTGGTGATTCGGTTCACGGAAAAACCTTACAATTGGTATCAAAGCCAGGTTTCTGATTTATGGCTTTGTTGTTCATAATTAAATTCGATAATATGCATGTATGAATTTATTATTGTGGATGTTGGTTTTTGTTCCTCGTGGCAACCCGTTGATTCAGCCCGCGGTGGTTTATCCGTGTAGGGCTAAATTGTTTTGTATAATCATGAGAAAATCCATGATTAGTATAGATTTGAAAATTGTAATAGAATAGAATTTTCGGTAATTTTCAAATTATGTAATTGAACGGGTCGAGGACAAAGAACGAAGACGGAGCCGACGAAGGGCCAAGCAAGGCAGACGGCAGCGCGGGCGCGCGCGGATGCGGGCGGCTGCGGCCCAGCGCGGGGCGCGCGCGTGCTGATGCACGCGGCGTGCTGGGCGCGGGCGAGGCTGGCCGGCGGCGGCGGCGGTCGGCGGCGGCTTCGGTCGTTGTCGGCTGCTGCTGTCCCGTCGCGGTGGCTTGTTTTTTTGGTGGTTTGTGCAATCCTGTGTAAACCCTAGGTTTGCATTAGGGTTAGGGCAAATCATCAGATCACAATGGCCTAAAAATCCAAAAGATTTGGTGTATCAAGATTTGGAGGCCCTTGAAGATTTGAGAAGATTTGGATTTATTTATGTGCGCAATTAAGCATGTGTAGATAATAGGAAAAGCATGTTTTACTGCTTTTATTATTTACAGCTTTCCAAGCATGCTTATGTGATTAATTTCTTTTGTTGGATTATATTTTGGGAATTTTTGGGCTTGTTTAATTACATGCAAAAATTTGGAAAATATAATGACAAAAGGGAATTATGTGTGCGCATAAAGAAACCTTTTAAAAGAAAAATACTAAGCAGATTTTTTAATTAAAATCAATAGACCTCCACAAAGCGGTCCTAGGCTGTAAGTGTATCTCTCGTTCTAGTAAACGTCTACGAGTGTAGCTTGCTAGTTCCCGGAGGTGCATGGGTACGGTTGTTGGGATTTCTAGACAAACAATTTAAATCATGTGAATAGTGGGAGGGCTTTGCGTAAACGTCTACGAGTGTAGCTTGCGTAGACCTCTTTCACAAGTATTCTAGGATTGATTTAAATTAAAGATAACAAAAGCTTTAAGGGCTGTGTGGTATGGTTACGTGCCATGCTAAACTGTCTCTTTTGGCCGGAGTTAAATTTGTGGTTAATTGCTTAGAAGCATCTTAGAATATAATGCAAGAATTGCATCCCTGTTCTTGAGAGATGGCTTGGTCTAAGGTTTTCACTAATTATTAATTTCTAGTGTCAAAAGCATCCTGACATGGTAGTGAAATTAAATAAATTGGGGCTTAAAACCCGAAGTTCTGGTTAAGGGTGACATCGGAAACGTCTACAAGTGTAGCTTGCGGTGGGTACTCTTGGGCAATTAGTGGAAAACATTTGTATTTGATTTATTAAAAGGTTTTCAATGCATTTGTTTTCGAAGTTCAACATGTATGTTCTTATTTAAAAATCTTTATTGTTTCAGATATGTCTAAGTCTACTGTCGATCATATACTTGCTCTCAATCCTCTTACTGGTCCAAACTTTCCCAAATGGAGTTTTTGCATTAAACATGTCCTTTATCTGAAAAATCAAGCACATGTTCTTTACATGGATCCATTGCTGCGTTCCCATAGAGGGGTATGCAAGCTTGAGCTTGAGTTCTATGATAGATGGGAGGATGCTGATGAGTTCGCCTTTTGGCTCATCATGGGTTCCCTGTCTAGAGGATTAAGGCACAAGTATGAGTATCTCGAGACGGCTAGAGAGCTCTGGAAGGAACTCTCGACAGCCTATGGGAACGTGGAACGAACTATTAACTATAAGCTTGTACACGATCTTGTGTGCAAGAAGATGGTTGAGGATAGTTCGGTGACTGAGCACATGATGTCTGTGGTTGATCTCATAAGATAGTTTACTGTGCGGGGTGGTAATATCAGTGCGCAAGGCGAGATTGATATCATCCTGAATTCTCTTCCGGATTCCTTTGATGACTTTAAGGTAGTTGCTGCTGCAAAGGGAGAGTATGCTCTGCCTGAGCTACTTGAGGATCTTGTAGTGGAGCAGTCTACCATGCGAGCACGGATGCCTGTCCTGTCCGGTTCTAGCACTGGTTCGACAATCTCTAAGATTGGAGACGACGGTGCTGAGAGCAAGTTCAGGAAGGCAAACCATGATAGCAAGTCTAGGAAGGGGAAGAGAGTCAAGGTCACACCTAAGAAGAACAAATGTGATGGATGCGGAAAGGTGGATTGTCCGAATGCCAAAGGACAAGGTATGCCATTTGTATGTATAACTGTAAGCATGGTTAGAGTTAGTTGTTGCTCTTCTAGAGCTGTAAGCACTGACTTGTTGATCATGTTGTTGTACTTTGCAGGGGACCGTGCCGACAAGGCTGGTGAGTGATGGCAAGAAGATACCAAATTGGATGAAAGCAACGTTTTATGATGGAGCTTCATGGAGTTTTTTCCTTTCCTCATATTTTGATGTTTTAAGTACATTTGAGTTTTTATTTGTGGGCCGTGGTTTATCGACAGGACAAATTTTATCAACATTTTATGGATATTTGTTATTTATGATTTTATCATTGGAAGTAACAATGTTATCCGTTGTGTTGATTTGTACTCTTTATGCTACTTCGATCAAAATATGTCCGCAAGTATTGCATGTAATTCATCCGTAATTGATAATCCTAGGAAGAGAAAACTTACTTCTTCTGATGAGGATCTTACATATCTCTGGTACTTGAGACTGGGTCACATCAGCTTGAAGCGGATTCAAAGACTTGCAGATCACGGTACATTGGGCTTAGTCCGGGCTGTACCTTATCAAGTCTTCGAATCCTGCATCGAGGGCAAGATGTCAACTAGGCCTTTCAAGGCTAGTCAGTCTCGAGCAGAGGATGTGTTGGAGTTGATCCATTCTGACTTGTGTGGACCGATGTCCACACAGGCTCGTGGAGGGTACGAGTACTTCGTCACTTTCATTGACGATTACTCAAGGTACGGATATGTTTACCTGCTTCGCTACAAGTCTGAATGCTTTGAGAAATTCAAAGAGTTCAAGGCTGAGGTAGAAAAGAAGGTCGGGAAAACTATCAAGTCACTGCGATCTGACCGCGGTGGCGAATACCTCGGTAACGAGTTCCTGCAGTATTTGTCTGGAAATGGGATTACATCCCAATGGACTGCACCGGGTACTCCCCAGCAAAACGGTGTAGCTGAAAGAAGAAATAGGACTCTTCCAGAGATGGTAAGGTCAATGATGAGTTATACAAACTTACCAATTTCGTTTTGGGGCTACGCATTGGAGACAACAGCTTACGTGCTTAATGTGGTGCCTTCTAAATCAGTTCCTAAGACGCCTGCTGAGCTCTTCCTTGGTCACAAACCCAGTTTGTGCAAGTTTAGAGTATGGGGCTGTTCGGCACACGTACTGTCGAAGGAACCTGATAAGTTAGAAAGCAGGTCAAAAGTAATGCTGTTCATAGGGTATCCCAGAAAAATGAAAGGTGGTTACTTTTACTGTCCTGAGAGTCAAAGAGTCGTTGTTAGCACCAACGCTAGATTCTTGGAGGACGAGTATGTGAGTAATCACAGGTCAAGGAGTGATATCGTTCTTCAAGAAATTGAGAACGAGAATGCAATTCCAAGGGAAGGGGAATGTGTAGATGTTGGTGCACCTATGAGAGGTACAGCACCACAGACACGTTCTTCAGTGCAAGGTGCAGGATCACAAGTCACTGCACCTACTACTGACACGACACCGATGCCTCATCGCAGTGGGAGAGTTATTTTCCAACCGGAAAGGTACATGTTCGTGGGTGAGTCTTCGGACTTGAACCCGGAAGACGGACATGAGGACTCTGACCCATTGACTTACGAAGAGGCAGTGCAGGACAAGGATGTTGCCAAATGGCAAGTCGCCATGGATTCTGAGATAGAATCCATAACTGCTATGGATGTATACCAGAAAACTGATTTGCCGGATGGCTTTAGGGCCATAGGGTGCAAATGGGTATACAAGAGAAAGAAAGGGGCGGATGGAAAGATTACGGCTTTCAAGGCCAGGCTGGTGGCAAAGGGTTATAGTCAGAAAGAGGGCATTGACTATGACAAAACCTTTTCACCCGTAGCCATGCTCAAGTCCATCCGGATACTCCTTGCCATAGCTGCGCATATGGACCTCGAGATCTGGTAGATGGATGTCAAAACCGCTTTTCTAAATGGTTACCTTGAAGAAGGTAGGGACATCTATATGCAGCAACCTGAGGGATACATAAGCAAGGGCGAAGAACATCTTGTCTGGAAGATTAGGAAATCCTTGTATGGACTTAAGCAAGCTTCAAGGTCGTGGAACTTACGTTTCAACGATGTGATTAAATCCTATGGATTTACACAGTTGGAAAACGAAAGTTTTGTTTACCGACTTTGTGTCTGTGGGAGCGTGGTCTTCCTTGCACTATACGTTAATGACATACTCCTATTTGGAAACAACGAGGGAGTGATGTCCGAAATCAAAGTTTGGTTATCCGAACAGTTCCAAATGAAGGATCTGGGTGAAGCTGGCTACATTCTTGGGATTAAGGTCTTACGAGATCGCCAAGAAAGGCTTGCTGCCTTTCAGACATGGCGTTCGTCTTTCTAGTGGGCAGTGTCCTCAGACACAGCGGGAGAAAGACGAGATTAGTCTTGTACCATATGCTTCGGCTGTGGGTAGTCTCATGTATGCGATGCTGTGTACCAGACCAGATATCTATTATGCCGTTGGCATGGTAGCAAGATATCAGTCTAACCCTGGACAGGCGCACTGGACTGCAGTAAAGCATATCCTCAAGTATTTGAAGAGAACTAGGAACTTCTGCCTAGTTTATCAAAGTGAGGATTTGTGCCCTGAGGGTTATACAGACTCGGATTTCCAAGGGGACCAGGATGAGAAGAAATTGACCTCAGGTTATGTGTTTACCCTGGGAGGTGGAATATTTCGCCGCCTCCGACGCCTCGAAAGAGGGGGTGTGGCTCCGGAACTACCTTTTAGAGTTGGGCGTGATCCCGAGTTTGCCGAGGAGCATCACAATTTATTGTGATAACTCTGGTGCGGTGGCAAACTGAAAGGAACCGCGGTCTCACAGGGCAAGCAAACACATAGAGAGAAAGTACCATATCATACAAGAAATCGTATCGAGGGGCGATGTGCTGATTAAGAAGATTGACACTACTGAAAATCTTGCTGATCCATTTACAAAGAGCTTGCCGCAGAAAGTTTACGAAAGACATATTCGTGAGCTGGGTCTGAGGTGGATGCCGACCACTAATAGTGGTTAAAGATAACAGACTAGATAGACGGACTGTATACTCTGTAATAGCTTAGTTATGCTTTGAGTATAAGTGGGAGATTGATGGGTTTTGTATACTGAAAGCATTTATTACAATGTGTATACAACGGTTTATTTCTCCTATCTGTTAACAATCGTACATGTATGAACAAAGGTATCCTCTTGTCTCACCGATAGGGACGATCATACGGCGTGTTGTAGATCGCAGAAGACAGTATGATCACTTTACCTAGTGAGACATAAACATGATCACAGCCGAGACAGCGTATGAGGATACGTCTGTCCGGATGGCTGCGACATTGTCGGAATAAGTAGTCTGTCTTGGTTACTTGACATGGTGGTACGCAGAGGTGGCATATTGATGGACCGCAGTGAGATATATTCGTCTGTCTGACATCAGCGAATAAAAGATCTCGTTATATTGATTGAGTCCAAACCCTAACGAAGGTTCAGGGGTTTGCACGGGTTGACTGTTGCTTTGACTTGCCATGGTGGAGAGAAAACACAGCGCGTCGTATATCTGCATCTTGGGTAACAACAGTTCGTGTAGTACAGCCTGAGACTGAACTTAGGTAACCATATCCGAGTAATAGGATGGGGACATTCCCTGAGGAGCTCAATAACATTCATCGTGCCAAAGTCATGCAGGCTGATTAAGTTCAGGCACGAGTGATAAGGTTTGAGTGGTACTACTCAGGAATAATAAGATATTAATTAATTGTAGTTAGAGCTTGTCAGAGGCTCCGATTAATTAATGAATGTCCGGTAACCTTAAATATGAGGATTCTCAATTAATGCAGCCCGTTCTCATAACGTGGTAATAAAGGGGTAGGTCAATATTAATTCTGTGGTGAAAAAGAATTAATATTAATTAATTAATTGTGTCCTGGAAATTAATTAATTTATAGGCCCACTTTATTATTTGCATTAGGTCCCAAGTCTGGCCCAATTAAATATGCTGAATTGAGCCCAAAATGGCCCATTAGGGTTTCAAACCCTGGGTCTATAAATAGACAGCTCTCTCTCATAAGTCATAACACAGTTGAAACACACTAAACCCTAGAGAGAGAGGAGGCGCCGATTTTGGTGAACAAGGAGGAGAATTTCGATTCTGGTCCTGCTCAGAATACAGTTCTACGGAGTCCTCACCAGTAGTAGATCTGAACAGCATTGGGACACAGCCCTGAAGATCTGATCTGGAGAACAGATTTCTCTTCTCTTCTCTTTTTTTTTTTCGATTTTAATCTAGAAATTAGGGTTCTAATTTCTGTTTCCGCAGATTAAATTGAATCGCGTGGTTGAATTGAGATTTGGAATTCAAACGCGAAAGATCGGTTCAGACTCTACGGATTTACGGTAATCTCTCTATCCACAATTTTGTATTAAATTCATAGGAGCATGCTAGGGTTTTGAGAAATTTAATTGTGAGCAATATCCATAGATCGATCCGGTTCAGTTTGGTTTT
Source organism: Plectranthus barbatus (assembly GCA_026898455.1). Taxonomy (NCBI): domain Eukaryota; kingdom Viridiplantae; phylum Streptophyta; class Magnoliopsida; order Lamiales; family Lamiaceae; genus Plectranthus; species Plectranthus barbatus. The sequence continues at coordinate 3,063 of JAPKLW010008117.1, read as the reverse complement.
GGTGATTCGGTTCACGGAAAAACCCTACACTTGTCCTCCTTCATCTCGTGCACCATAAAATTTGCCGAAAAAATGAGATGGCCCACGCGAATGGGCACATCCTCTAGTAAACCTTTCGGGCGGGACAAAGACCGGTCCGCCATCTGCAGGGTGATTGTCGTGGGCCTCATCTCTTCGATGTTGACACGCTTGTAGATGGAGTACGGCATCAGATTGATACTGGCCCCAGTATCACATAGTACTCTCTCGAATGTGTGTCCCCCAATCTCAACTGGAATAGAGAAGCTTCCAGGATCGCTTCTCTTGATGGGCACCTTCTTTTGAAGTAACAGGCTGCACTGCTCGTGGATCTTCACCTTCTCGTTCTCCACGAACTGCTTCTTTCCAGTCATTAGTTTTCGGAGGAACTTCATGTACCTCGGAATCTCCTTAAGTGCTTTGATCAGCGGGATGTTGATGCTGACTTTCTTCAGATTCTCCACAAATCTGGAGAACTTCTCGTCCTCTCTCTGCTTTGCGAACCATTGTGGGAAGGGTATAGGAGGGAGCTGGTCTTAAGGCTGCTTCAACTTCGTGCCTGGGACAGACTTCGGCGTCGATCGACGTAGTCGATCGACGGGCCTTTTTCTTCTACATCGATCGACGTGGCAGGTCCGTCGATCGACGTGGATTCGTCTCCTGCACAGTTTTGCTCCTTTTTGCCTCCAGAATCCTTTACAGCCATCTCAGGACCCTTGTAGCTCGTCCCAGACCTCAGAGTAATGGCCTTCACCGACTTTTCCCTTGCGGGGTTCATCTCTGTCATACTCAGAAGCTGTCCCGGCTTGTGTTGGTTGCCGAGTGTGGTGGAAATCTGGCTCAATTGTGTGTCCATCATCTGAAGATGTTTCGTCATCAGCTGCATGTGGTTTGCCATTCCCTTCACCTCGGTTTCTACTTTCCCAAACTAGTTATCCGAGCTCTTGATGAATTTCTCGAGCGTCTCCTCTAGCACGAATTTCTTCCTTTCCACGATCTCTCCTCCAGTACCTGCATCAAAACCAGGCGGAGGGTGTTCTGCAGTAGAAGGGTTAGCATAGGAAAAACCAGGATGAGATCGCCCATGGTTGTACTGATACCCTTGATTGCCTCGGTAGTTATTGTGATAACCACCGCCAATGTAGTTCACCTCCGTACCGGCAGTTCCAGACGAACTGCTTGCACCCCTGTTGATGTAGTCAGCCTCCACGGGTACTATGGCCATGCTTGGCTCTACAATAGCTGCAACTTGTGGTGTGCCCAATTTTTCAATCTCCTCCCGGAGCTTTTTCACCTTAGTGATCACGTCGAATTTTGGCTTTGTCTCGACTGCTTTGACTGGTAGCTGCCTATCAGTTGGCCATTGGTGGCTATTCAGCGCCATGTCTGCCAGCAACCTCATACTTTCTGCACCACTCTTTTTAATCAGTATTCCTCCAGCAGATGCATCAAACAGCTCCTTCATGTGAGGGTTCAGTCCCTCATAAAAATGACACACTTGCATCTCCAGATCAATGCCATGTCCAGGACAGAGTCGTAGAAGCTCTTTGTATCTCTTCCAGGCCTCGTAGAGTAGTCCATCATACATCTGTTGGAAAGTAGTAATGGCATCTTTCCTCTTCAGCAGCAGGCTCGGTGGGAAGTAGTTGGTAAGGAACTCTGCTCGAAGCTCCTCCCATGTCCCGATTTGACTCTTATCCAGTCCAGCAAACCAAGACCGTGCTTCATCTCTAAGTGAGAACGAGAATAGTCTCATCCTGATCACATCTTGGGTTACTCCGTTCTGCTTCACAGTGTTACACACCTCAATGAATTGGTTGAGGTGGGTATATGGATCTTCTACAGCTCTCCCCCCAAACTGGTTTTGCTGCACCATCTGAATAAGGCTTGTACGTAGCTCAAAGTTGTTGGCATCAATGCCAACTCTGAATCCGGCCTCTGCTTGCTGTGGAAGAAATCGATCCAAGATGGATCTTTGCGGAACCACAATCTGCCTATTGTTCAACTCTGCCAGTCTTGCAGCTTGCTCCGCCAGAGCAGCCTGGGCTGCTTGAAGTTGTATTCTCAGCTGCTGCACTTCATTCACAAATTGCCTCTGCTCCTCAGGAGTCATATTTTGCAGAGGTGCTTCAGGATTTTCAGCCATCTCTTGTTGTTTGTCTTTTCCTTTCTTTTTTGATTTTCCTGCAGGTTGCTTCAATTTCAGGGACAAAGGCCTCGAGTGTTTTTCCTTTGGCTCGCGTGTTCATGCACCTGCACAGGAAATAAGAAGAATCAGTTCGTCATCGATCGACGTGGATTCACGTCGATCGTCGCAAAAGAGTGGTCGGCGTCGATCGATGAAAGGTGTCCGTCGATCGACGCTGCATAGTGATCGACGCGAGATGTACACTCGAAAACTCACACACGCACACTTACAGAAAATTAAAACTCAATCCAGCAAATCCTAGAACGAACTAGTAACAAGATAAAATCTAGCAACTCCCCGGCAACGGCGCCAATGTGATCACTATTATTTCTAACAGATTAATTATAGAAACAGTGGCAAATAAATTTGTAAACCCTAAGGTTATCGATCCAGGGGAATTGTATGGGGAAACTATCTTATATACTAGCTATGATCCTAAAATTCATTGTTTGAAGAATTCAAAATCAGGGTTTAGTTTTATAAAAGTAAAGAGAACAATACGGAAAATTAAAGAAGTTTTGAAATCAAATTTAAAAGAACACAGATTCTAGGGAAGAATTCTTATTATGGATGATATGTAGGAACCAATTAATTTAACAGGTGGAATACTGCAACAATGCTATATTTCCTTGTTTGGCAAATATAACCTAGATTACTAATTAGTGACTATCTCCGCTCGGTCTCAAAGTACACCAAATTAGTCAATCCGATAAGCAAATCAGTTCAATTCCTACATCTAGTACATCTGTTTGGATAGTGTAGATAGTATCATGCATTCCTAATCCCATTATTAATATTCACCTATCGGTACTTCTATCAATAGCTAGACATCTAAATCAATCGTCACCTCTCGGTCC
>JAPKLW010008116.1:0-13876 GCA_026898455.1 Plectranthus barbatus | reverse complement strand
TCGACCTTCGGCAGCCCGTGCTGTGCTCATCTCGGGGGTTCATCTCGGCCGAGGTAGCCTTCATCTCGGCCGAGACAGACCCAGCATTCTCCCTCTCGAGCTTCCTTCAATCAAAGCCTATTTCCTGCAAAATTCCACCATCATAATACCACCTAACACTAAAACACAATCATGCATAAATATAAATCATAATCGCATGTCTTGAACACAAACTTGGACAAAAACCCCATGATAAGTTAGCGAAATAACGAACTTATCACACATAGCGCTGTTGTTGTCGCAATAGATGGGCACACATCCAGTGTCCACTTCATAATCCTCCAGTTGTTGCTTGGTCCAGAGAATCTGAGCACAGCAACTGGCAGCGGCAACATACTCAGCCTCAGTGGTAGATGTAGCAACAGAATGTTGCTTCTTGCTAAACCAGCTAATTAGCTTGTGTCCTAGAAACTGACACGTACCACTGGTACTTTTTCTATCAATGCGGCATCCAGCAAAGTCTGAATCTGAATACCCAATGAGTGTAAGCTCATCATTCCTGGGGTACCATAGGCCAAGTGATTCAGTCCCCTTCAGATATTTCACTATCCTCTTGGCAGCTTCCATGTGTGACCTCTTCGGATTAGCTTGAAATCGGGCACACACTCCGACTGAGTAAGAAATGTCGGGTCTGCTAGCTGTGAGATAGAGGAGTGATCCAATAATACCTCTGAAAGTGGAAGGATCAACTGATTCCCCTTGCTCATCAAGAAATATCTGACAGCTGGTGCTCATTGGTATTCTAAGGGTTTTGGTCTTCTCTGGGCAATACTTCTGAATTAAATCCTTTGCATACTTCCGCTGATTGATGAAGATTCCCTCAGCTGACTGCTGGACCTGGAGTCCTAGGAAGTATGTCAATTTGCCCATCATACTCATTTGAAATGAGTTCTGCATCAGTTGCGAAAACTTCTCGCAGAGAGATATGTTCTTAGACCCAAAGATAATGTCGTCGACATAGATTTGCACCATGAGCATATCATCACCATCCTTGAGAAGGAAGAGAGTCCTGTCGATCTTCCCCTTCCGAAATCCATTACGGATTAGGAACTGTGATAGCGTCTCATACCAAGCTCTGGGCGCCTGTTTCAATCCATACAGGGCCTTTCTCAGCTTGTACACCTTGGTGCCTACTTCAAAGCACGGAGGTTGTTCGACATAAACCTCCTCTTTTAGCTCGCCATTCAGGAAGGCGCTCTTCACGTCCATTTGGAAAACCGTGAATCCATGATACGCTGCATATGCAAGAAACAGCCGTATCGCCTCCATTCTTGCGACTGGTGCGAAGGTCTCATCAAAGTCGATGCCTTCACACTGTCTGTAGCCCTTGGCGACTAACCGAGCCTTGTTCCTGATGACAATGCCATTCTCATCTCGCTTGTTCTTGAAAACCCACTTGGTGCCAATCACTGACTGATGTGATGGCCTCTCTACCAAGTCCCAAACATTATTGCGAGTGAATTCCGCAAGCTCTTCTTGCATGGCATTGATCCAATCGGCAGATTCCAGCGCAACTCCTATGGAAGTAGGTTCCATTTGAGAAATGAAGCAAGTCAGAAGCGCACTGTCATGACGAGTCTGGACAGAACCTTTCGGATCACCGAGGATAGCATCAGAAGGGTGATCTCTCAGCCATTTGGGAGGACCAGATTCCGCTGGTGCTGGCTGCGAAATAGGTTCTTCTGTCCTGATGACTGGTGCTTCCAGATTTCCACCAGTCGAAGCTGCAATGGTAACTGGTGGTTGACCTTCACCAGTTGGAATAAACTCTTCATCAGCTTCACTCTCTGACTGATCTCCTGATCCTTTAGCGATATCTACACCGTCAGCTGGTGCATCCACTCCAGCTGGTACATCGCCTTCTTCTGGCTCAAAGATTCCAGTCGGAATTCCCCCTAGATTATTGCTCGTTCCACTCAGGGAGATTGAGTGTAAGGTCTCAGCAAGGTCATTTGCATCACCGACCCTCTCGGATTGCTGATGGGCAACTGAGGATACTGGTTGTGAAGATGATCCAGTCATAGGTCTAGTCAAACCAGTTGGTTGAGCATTGAAAGAATTCTTGCCCAACTGATCAACGACATCATTGACCTCAGGAACATCTTCAGCCAGTTGTCGTAGAGTCCTGCGCACTAAAGTAGCTTCATCAAAAACAACATTGCATGTTATTTCCACAAGCTTGGTGGTCTTGTTAAATACTCTATAGCCCTTGTGAGAAGGATGTCCATATCCAACAAAGACACCCTCATCAGCCTTAGGCGAAAAAGCATTTAACTTAGACTTACCATTATTATGGATATAACATGGTGTACCAAAAGCACGAAGATGAGCTATAGTAGGCTTACGACCAAAATAAGCTTCGTAGGGAGTTTTCTGGAGTCTATCGTTGATCCCGCTCCTATTCTGAGTGTAGCAGGCCGTCACCAACGCTTCTCCCCAAAAACTCTATCCTAAGTCGGATTCTGCCAGCATGGACCGGACCGCTTCTTTCAGCGTCCTGTTCCTTCGTTCTGCCAGTCCATTCTGCTGCGGTTGCCTTGGTGCAGATCTCTCATGCTTGATCCCGGCGTCCGCGCAAAAATCCATCAGCAGACTGTTGCAGAATTCCGTCCCATTGTCTGACCGAATACGCTTCACCATAGCTTCTCTCTGTTTCTGTGCTTGGATGATCAATTCTGGAAGAATGATCTTCACTTCATCCTTGGTTCTGAGAAGCTTTACCCAGGTGTATCGCGAGTAGTCATCGACTACCACCAGCGAATAATGTCTTCCTCCAATGGTTTGAGGTGCTACTGGTCCAAAGAGGTCCATATGTAGCAACTCGAGTACCCGACTGGTACTGGGGCAGACTGGCGACTGGTTCTTGAAGGACTTCTTGGTTTGCTTGCCCTGCTGACATGATTTGCAAATCCCTTCCTTCTTGAATCCTCCCCTGGGAAGTCCTTCCACAAGATCATGCTTGGCCAGGTAGTTGATAGTTCTGAAATTCAGATGACTCAACCTTTTGTGCCACAACCAGTTTGTTTCCAAAGAACTGGTGGCCATGAAGCACGAATCTGTCTTCCCGCTTTGCCAGTCGACAGTATAAAGACCTCCGTTCCGAACACCTCTCAGCTTGATCTCACCAGATTCCTCATCCTTGATCTGGCACTCTGATTTATCAAAGGTAATAGTATACCCATTATCGCACAGCTGACTGATACTCAGGAGGTTGTGCTTGAGGTTGGTGACAAGGGATACATTTCTGATTCTGACATCATCCTTCTCGATGCAGCCCTTGCTGATAACTCTGCCCTTGGAGTTATCACCGAAAATGACTGGTGGTCCCTTGACCTTGGTGAGTTCTGAGAACAAGAATTCTTCACCAGTCATATGAGCCGAGCAACCACTATCAATGATCCACTCGCTCAACCTCTGAAGCTGTGTTGCATGACCTAGTTCCTGCAAGAAAGAAATGGAATTCATTTAGGTCCCCGATCATCTGCGGGTCCTGCAGGGTTAGATCGCTGGATAATTCCTCTCGGAATCCAGACTTGTGTGATTTTCAGCTCGGTTTTACCCTTGCTGACATCATTAATAACCTTTCCCTTCCTTTTGAAGTAATGAGTGCGTTTGGTTTGGGAAGGTGTGGTTGTGTGTGTATCTCTTTTGGAAGTACGCTTCCGCTGAGATCTTCGGAAATGTTTTTCCGGTACATTGTGATGCCTTGGTGGTCTCTGAGAGCGTGGACCACCATGGTTAGCATTCATAGCCCTTTGAGAAGACTTGTGATTGGGCTCATGCCTCTGATAGGTATTCCTCCTACCAGGTAATGTCCTTCTCTCAGAATTACTCTGAGATTGGGATCCCTTGTAAGTATGCTGGTGACTGGCATACTTACGAGGTTGTGTGTGGAATTTCTTGACAGCTGGTGCTGGCTGTCGGATTCCACTGGTAGCTGACGCTGACTTCATTGCCTTGGAATTATTAGGCTTAGTCCGCGTCCTGGGGTGTGCTGGCGTCCTGTCAGCAGAGGATTTTGCCAGTTGAGGATTTTGTCGTGATGACTCACCTATGAATCTGGTCTTATGATTCCTATGCTGATCAGCCATACGAGGCTGATTGGTATTACCAGCTGGTGCTGATGCATTTACCACTTTGCCCTTACCCTTACCAGCAGTGAGTAGTTCGGGTTGGTTTGTGCTCAAAACCTTTTCAAATCCCAACCCGGATTTGTCAGTAGGCTTTCTCCAATGAAGTAGAGCCTCTTCCAAATTCTTGGAGCCCTTATTCAAATGATTTATTTTACTTTCTTGCTCAAGGACTACTTTTTGAAAAGCATCTCTCTCAGTTTTTAAAATTTCAAAATTTTTGAGCAAATCTGAGTGAGTTTCTTTCAGAGTGGCTAACTCTACACCGAGTGACCTAGATTTTTCAATCTCATTGGTCAAAATAGAAATTTGATCTTTTAGCGAGGTGTTTTCGCCAGCCAAGACATTCTTTATTTCATAAAATTTCAAAAATTCTTGCTGAAGAATGTCTATTGTGACAGCTTCTGAGTCGGAGCAATGCGACTCAGAATCGTCTAGAGTGTGTGCTGACATGATATGCATTGGGAGAACAGATTGTACCTGATCACCAGCATCAACTGCCTGTTCTTCCTCACTGTCAGCACATTCTTCAGCTGACTCTTCTCCGAAGGCCGCCATAAATGCCAGTAGAGCTTCCTCTTCTAACTCTTCATCTGACGCATACTCTCCATCATCATGGTCAGGTATATCAGGAACCTCTGTCCTGGTCAGCATCGCCTTGGCAACGGCCTTGGATGCGCGCTCTTCAAAGAGCTTCTTCAGCCTTTCCCGCTCTTCTTTATCCACTTGTGGACATTCAAACTTAAGATGGTCAGGGGATTGGCACTGATAACACGCGCGGGGAGCTCTCTTGACAAACTTTCCATCAGATGAGCTGAGAGAAACTCCCTGTTTCGCCTTGGCTTTCTCCAGAAGTACAGCCAGTCTCTTCATCTGTTGCTCAAGTTCTGCGATAGAGCTCTCGCCGCCTTTGGAATTAGATCCCGATGTGGATGGGATCTCTCTCTGCTGGTTGTGCTGCCCAGCAGGTCTGTCAGTATGAAAAGGCTTCTTGGGCTTGTACTTGAAATCCCTCTTGACGAAATAGGCTTCGTCATGTGTCTTGATGCTGGGAGATCCAACGGTCCGAATGGCTTCATTTTTGTTCACCATTTGGATGTCCCACTCATGTGCTTGGAGCTGAGCAAATAGCTCCTTGGGAGTCATCTTGGATAGATCCTTCTCCGTAAGAGATGTAGTCTTCACGAACCAGTCCTCCTTCGGCATTTTGGACAGGATCTTTGCATTAAGCTCTGCATTCGAGTATTCCTTGTCCAAAGACTTCAGCTCGCTGACTATAGCATTGAATCTGGTCTCCATCTCCTTGATGGTTTCACCAGTCAGCATCTGGAATGACTCGTACTTGTCTACCGCAACTTGCAAGCGCTTCATCTGATCTGTCTCCGTACAGAGACTTTCAAGGTAGTCCCAGACTGCCTTGGCGCTTTCAAATTGGAGGGCTTCCTCCATCAGCGGATCTGGAAGAGATGATAAGATCATCTCGAGAGCAACGGAGTCCAGCTGATTCCGCCTCCTGTCTTCAGCGTTCCATTCTTCTGGGGGTTTTGGAATTTCAGCAGCTGGTTGATCTCCTAACTGGTGCCTCGTCTTGGTGATCTCGATCGGCCCTTTCTCCAGCACGTCTTTCATCTCCGGATGGAAGCTTTTCAGCTGGATGAGCGATCTCTTCCGCCATATAGCAGGCTTGCTCGGATTGTAGTTGGGCAGCTTCGGGATATTCATCTTACGTACCTGAGCTAAACAACAGACAAAGAAAGTGGAGTGCAAGGAAACTTGGATCTCGGTCCTAAGCGACTCAGTGTACGACCAGTTTAGAAAGACCGACTGCGCCTGATACCACTTGTTGGTCCCGGTTTTTCAGAGTATAAACGTTACGCAGCGGAAATAATTAAATGAACGTTTTCTTGCACTCTGGTTACTCAACTGACTGGCAACTGGCACTTGTCAGCTGGCAACTCAATACACAGCTGACGACTGAGAAGTGTCAGCTGGTGAATCAAGACTTAGAATATTTTTAGCCTTCTTTGCACAATTATATCAGTTTCAGAATATACACCAGCACTTGAGTGCTAGGTTTTAAATCAGAATGTAATGCAGAAAACTGATAAATGACAAAAGGATTTATAGTGGTTCGATCAAACGATCTACGTCCACTCTCCAGTCGTTGCACTGGAAATTCCACTAAGAGTAATCAGGTACAGGTATCCTACGATCTATCTCTAGCTGGTGAATGCCTCGTCCACCAGTTCACTAGATCAACCGCTCCCGGTCCTGGATCCTTCTTCAACTCTTCTGCTGATGGAGTGCGAGCACGTCACTTCAACCTCCACAGCTATTTGGGTGTTTAGTTCTCCCAAGAACGTAAATCCTTTGGCGGCAAGGTTCGCCCGTAATAACTCAAGTGCGAAATTGCACAGGAGCTGCTGTGAACTTCCTCGAAGAGAAAGAACACCAAGAGTGATCTCTAACTTACAAGCGTAAAGCTTGAAGTCTCGTGTTTGAAGAATCAACACACGGAAAGCTTTAAGGAAAGCCTCGAAAGTTCTGTAAGCTTTTTGACAGCGTTTCGGTTTGAGAGAGAGATCAGTTCGTAGAGTTTGAATGTTGATGGTTCCCACGTATTTATAGACGCGGGATCCGATTCAAACTTTCTAGCCGTTTGGACGCATCCGGAAAGGTGTCAGACCTCGGATGTCCTTCTGATGGCGCAGGTATGCTTTTCCGGAAAGCGCCATACCTTGACCGCTTTATCTGACATAGATCTCTTTATGTCAGAACGGCTTTATTGTTCAGTACGAGGAATGAGATTGGCGTCTTGTAACTGATAGACTTTAAGGATATCCTTAAAGTCATACTTTGTCAGTCTGTTCCTCGCCGAATCTTCCTTTTGTCTCTACGGAGCTGGGAGAGAGAATCTGGGATTCTGCTGGTAACATCCGACTGGTAGATCATTCTGGTGATCTTGTGCTGGCAGTCTCTGCTGGTGACTTGCGCTGGCATCATCTAAGTCTACCAAAAGTCTGGATGTTAATCCTCCTTGGAATCTCCCATGACTGGTGGAATCACCGCTGGTAAATAGTGTAAATAGGAACACGTATTCTGCTGGTAAGATTTGTCAGCCGCCTGTTGATGAAATCCTTCCCAACTGGTGAACAGTGCCAGTCATTAGCTCTTCTGATGCTGGTGAACAATAACCAGCCAGTAGCTCTTCTCATGCTGGTGAACAGTGTCAGCATGAGTCTTTGTCAGTCGCCTGCTGGTGAAAACCTTTTCCACCAGGTAAGTGCTTCTCATGCTGATGAACAGTGTCAGCATGAGTCTTGATCAGCTGCGACTTACAACTCAAAAGACCTAAACAGGACTTTACATTTGAGACTAGAGCTATTCTAGAGACAACTGACGCTGGTAGGACTTAGGATTTGATCCACCAAAACCATGATCTATGCTAGCAAGCTACTGGGGAAAGAAACCTTAGAAAGTTTCCCAACAATTTCCCCCTTTTTGGTGCGATCAAAGCCTAACCAGCGAGCACTCAGCTGATGAGGAAAGTGACATATTTTCAGGGTTTTACAAGTGAAACCTATCAGATCTAGACCCATGAAATTACTTTCTCACAATCAGCTCTAACTAAAAATCTTCCCCCTCAAACTAGGAGAGATATTGCTCGATTAAAAAATGGAAATTAAGATCAGAGCAAAACAGATTTAAAGTAAATAAGACGAGTGCTGGTGCTGATTACAATGAATGTGTAAGTTCAGCTGGTAAGTAAATACTTAGACAATTGTTGGACAATGAGAGATTGTCATCAACTTGTCAGCAATCCTTCCATTAATGGTGTAGCAATTACAAGTACAGAAGAGATAACTGACTAGTCTAGTTGATAAATTACTTACAACAAAATAAGGAAACTAGACTATGGCTTAGATGAAGATCCTGGTGACTGAGTTTTGCTGGTAAGCGACCTCAGGATCTCTGTAAGCGCTGCCATGTCCTGTTCCCTCTTCTGCCTTTCCTCAGCAGCGATTCTTCGTTCTTCAGCAGCTATCCGCCTCTCCTCCTCAGCAAGCCTGGCCATCTCTTCCTCAGCAAGTGCTCGCGCCCTTTCCCCCTCTTGGATCCGCGCCAAAAAGGATGAGACGCCAGAGGTAACAGACTCTAGCTGTTGGGCAATTTCAGATCTGAAGGACGCGAAGCGCTGATCCATCCTGGCATCAATATATGCAAGAAGTTGCGCAGGAGGATGGATCTCGGAGAGAGGCTCTGCTGACAGTTCCATCGAGGTAGAGGGCACATCGGATGCAGGCGTAGCCATCGCTGGTTCAACTTCTGCGGGCTCCTCTACCACTGGCACTTCAGCGGCTGCTGGCTCCTCTGCTGGTACCGCTGCTGGGGCTGGCAGGACTTGTTCAAAAACGAGTGGGGCTGTGAACACCACCAACTGCCAATTCTCATGGTAAGGGACAAGGTCGCCCATTACGATCGGAACATTAGGGACGGCAGTGGTCAGCCACCAACTACGGGTAGGATCCTCCTCCACTTGGTGGTCTGCCAGCGGAGCGCTGGCAGCCATATCAGAAAGTGTGGCAGAGAAGGAGAGGATCCTCGGGAGAGCGGTGAGGACCTTCAAACGGCGGAGCGCGTAGATCAGCTGGTATCCACGGCTGGTGGGCTGGAACTGGAGGAATGGTAGCTTAACCATTTTTGGCCTAGGGAGGCCGGAAGTCCCAGTCAGCTGTCTGAATTCTGCAATTTTCCTCAAACGGCGCTTGATTCGCCTGGTAGACAGCTGCTGGTGGCATTCAGGATCAGAATCCATGAATGCATTCGCCCATGCCTCCTCTGATCTCCAGTAGCCAAGCCCTAGCCTGGCAAACAGAACAGCGCGCTTCTCTACTGTCAGCTGGAGCTGGCACAGGTCAAAGATCCTCCACCTCCGGAACTCTAGAAATAGTTCCGGATTCACCCTCCACACTTCTCGGTAGCTGGTTATCATCTCTTCATCAACGGCATTCTCCACCTCCACCGTGATGTTTTCAGCATACTCATAGAGAGTGGAATTGAAGTACTCCATCGGCTGCAGGGGCAGACACCAGTCTGAGATCCTCGAAGCGTATACCGACTGGTGGGGGAGTCCGCTGATGGGGATGATATTGAATGCTGATGGCTCAGGCACTCGTGAATTTTGAAACGCCATCTCCCCGCGGTGCTCCCACCGATGTACCCCTGTCGCCCTCGAGCGGAAGGTGTCTTCATCGATCAGCTGATGCTCTTGGATGCAGAGCAAGTAGGGCCTCCTTTCTGCGTGCACATGACGTGCTGGCGCTGGCGAGGATGCTGCTGGTCGCCCAGAAGATGTTGATGCTTCTGAAGATTGTGGGCGACTGGCAGGACTACGAGCCTCATCTTCAAGGTCTGGGAACAGATCCCTTGGCTCCATCCTCTGCACCTTCGAGTGTTGGACTACTGGTGGCGGCTCGTCATCAGCAATGATGATAACCGGAGAGGTTTTGTCATCAGCCTCTCCACCAGCAATCTCCATCTCGGCGGCCTCCTCCTCCGCTGCCGCCTGCTCCGTCTCCTCCTCTGAATCGGAGCTCATATCCGAAAAACTCGCCGGTTGTACCGGGGTGGTCGCCCGCTCCTCAACTCCTCCACTGGCACCCCCGTGCGCGGCCAGTGGGACTTCAGCAGTCTCCTCCTCAGGCTGGTACTGATCCACAAGGGATAGTACGTCTTCATCAGCACCCATGACCATCAGGCGCGTAAATGATTCTTCTGATAAGATCTGGCCTGGAGCTGGTGCTGGTGGCCTTTCACTCGTACTTGGGGCAACTTCCCACTTCCCTTTGGCCACCTGGTGCATCTGCTCCGCCAGTTGCGCCTGACGTCTGGCCTCATGCTCAGCCTGCACCTTTGCATAGGCTTCATCGCGGGCTGCCAGCTCAGCCTCCCTTTGTCGCTGGTCTGCCAAGGCCTTCAGCTGTGCCTGGGCCTGCTTCTTCCTCACAATGGAGGCATTTTTCTCCTTCTTAGCCTACTCCACCAGCTTCTGCGCCCGCGTCTGGACCCTCTTCCTCTTCCGGGTCATCCTCTCGACTGTCTCCTCCTCAGTCAGTCCCAAGATGGACTTCTTGACTGGGATCGAGATTTTCCCTGACGCAGGGTCATAAGCAGCAGCTGGCAGGGGCTGCTGGTGCTGGTGGGTCCTTGGCCTCTTTCGTGATGTGGGCTTGGGGGCTGGCACTGGTGCTAATGCACGAGGATGTATGCCAGTCGCCTCGGCCACTGCGTCCTCCATAGAGGCGAATAAGGATTCAACCTCTCGCTTCCTTTTCAGCTCAGCCTTGGCCTCGGCTGGCAGTGGAAGAGCCGCCGCTGGCACTTCCTCCCATGTTGGTTCGGTATCCTCTTCAGATACCGATTCGGCGGGGTCCACCGCCTTCTTCCCCTTCAGCTGGCGGGGATTCTTGTAGTCTGGGTCTGGTAACTTCACCTTCGTGGCAGGGATGAAGTCTGACCCGACCAGGCGTTCCCCCTGGTCCACTCCATCGCCCATTTCCAGTTCCAGAATATGACTGACTCGCAGTCCGAACGACACGGCGTGGAGGAATTTCCCGTCAGTTTTTACGGTGACATTCCGCTCCACGTTCTCCAGCAGCCGGCCGAAGAAGAATTCGGCCTAATTTCCCTGCACGCCGTCTGTCAAGGCGCACATCACGGAAAACTTCCTTATGCTCAGTTCGGCGTACGAGCCGACCTCACATTGTAGCATGCGCACTACAATGTCGCACACCATCTGCCAGAACGGCTCCATCTCTGACTTCTTCATCCCTGTTTTGAAGATAGTCACAGCTGGCTTCTTCCACTCCTCCCACCGCCGCCGGAACTCGACCGTATCATCCCTATGATACGTCGCTACTTCCTCTCCTTCATTCCTCAGCCCAAAGATATTGGCAAGGTACTCGGCGTAGACAGTGATAAGGTGCCCGAACACCGATGTGGTAAATGACTTCCGGTCATCAGCGATGACTGCGCGAGCGAAGAACTCGGCAACCATATGCGGATGGAAGACTCTGGGAGCAGCCGTCAGATAGGGTCGAAGCTGTTCCCTGTCAATCATCTCCATGAGCTCAGTCCCGTAGTGCTTCTCCGCCAGTTTGTCGTTCAATATCTTCTCTTTTTGGACTTGGGCAGCCCTAATTTGTGCATTTGAGAGAAGATGTTGGGTGGGCTTTTTATTTAATTGAACCAGTTTGGTGAAGGGGTAGGTATAATCTATATCCTCCTCTTTTACGATGCCTGTAAAAGTAGGCATGTGGGCTTCGGCTACTGGTAAATCTATTTGATCGGAAGATGAAGAAGATGGGTTATCACCAGCAGGATTTGAAGAGGATGCCATTGAATGCAGGGAATGTTACTGAAGATGAACAAGGAAAGTGTTCGGATTGTTAAGGAAACATAAAGGTTTATCCGAGAAGAATGTCGGATATAAATACTAAGGCCATGCAGGATTAAACGACCGAGATGAATTCTCAGAAAGTGAGAATCAACGGTCATCAGCAGGCCCGATTCCCTGTGGCGACGTGGGCGGTCGTGCTGACGTGGGATGGAGCGTGTAGCTGACATGGCACGCTCTGATTGGTCGCAAGCGTGCTTTTGACCGAGCAGTCACTGTGCGCATTAAATGTGGCATTCAATGCCGCATTAAATTCTGAGATACGCACACGCAAGAGGATTTCAACAATCCCGCCATTTCTGCGACAGCTGGCACGACTCTTGGACTTCAAGAGATCGTCAGTTGAGAGCTGGGACTCAACTGGTCATCAGTAATATAACTGGTCATCAGTAGGATATGCCAGTTGAACACTTCCCCCTGTCAGCATGGCCTCCTTACCAGTTGACAACTGGTACTCACGACTGGTACTCAAGTACTTAGACAAATTGAGAGCTGGGACTCAATTTCCATCAGTCGTAGGAAATTCGCCAGTTGTCTGCTGACAACTTGAAGGATTAAGAAAATTGAGAGCTTGGACTCAATTTTATTCCGCATAATCTTCTCCTTCTGAAATCCATCTTCTCACCATCGCTTGAATTGGGAGCTGGGACCCAATTTCTTCTACTGATGGTATGTGTCTGCTGACAAATATGAAATGAGAGCTGGGACTCATTTCCTTAGCCATTTTCCAGAAAAGCAAGAACAGAATGAGAGCTGGGACTCATTCTTCCTCAACATTAGGGCTCGCATCAATCTCCAGAAGACCGAGTTTGATGCACAACTCCTTGAATCTCGCTTCTGGCAAAGGCTTGGTGAAGATATCAGCAAGTTGATCTTCTGTTCTGATGTACTCCACGCTGATATCTTTCTTCTCGACATGATCACGTATGAAGTGATGTCGGATATCTATGTGCTTTGTCCTGGAGTGAAGAACGGGATTCTTCGTAATGCACATTGATCGCTGTAATTTCTACAGATTAATTATAGAAATAGTGGCAAATAAATTTATAAACCCGAAAGTTATCGATCCAGGGGAATGAAACAATGAAAAACCTTGAGTACTGAATTAGAGTTTCTCGGATAATTGTTTGAGGCAATCACAATTTGAAAAAGTTTTTGTAATATAAATTCAGAAATAATATTAAACAAGAATTTAGAGAACTATTATAATCACGCAAATTTTAGGATTTTGTCCAAATAAATATAAGAATTCAGATTCTAGGGATTTGAGTACTATCTTTATTAACATGTAGAATAAATTCTTCAAATGCCAATTTAATTCCTTGAAAGATGGAAATCAGAGAAATATTGTAAACTTCCTTTTTAGGCAAATTACAAAGTTGATTATTGAGAATCCTTTATCCTCTCGGTCTCAAGAAATAATCAATAACTCCAGAAAACAACAGATATTTTCCTATAATTTAATTCTTTCTTTTTCAGACAAGAATACCAAATTATATTGCGGAATCATTTTCTTGTAAATCAATTTTTACCTTATGAGTCTCAAATTAATTAACTGATAACCTAATCAAGTGGCCAACGAAACTAGGCATAATATAACACAAGATTCCAACAAATCAATCAAGGAAAGGCATTTGAACGAATTAATTCATAACATGTATTCAAGATAGATTTATATCCCTAGAATCTGATAAAGAGATCAGTTCAACATATTCATAATTAAATAAATCATGAAGAGATTAAACCTGGAATAATAATTTTGCATTATAACCGGATGTTTAATACAGAAAACAACTTCATCCCTTCAATTCCCTCTTCTGAAATAAAACTCCATGCTGCTCACTTCCGTTCCCAACTCAGCTCTCTTTTTCAGAAAACAAAAATAATACATCTCTCTCCTACAACTCTATATTCTCCAACCATAATTCCTCATGCTAATCATCATGCTAATGATGCCCTTTACAACTCCCGAATGCCCCATTTTATAGTGCCCAGACTCCATTTTGTCAAGATTGCAGGTAAGGTAGGTGAGAAAAATCGTGCCCAAACATCATTTGGTCAGATTTGCACGCAAGGAAAATCAGAAATGTCAGAATTCTCGCCCAGATGATACGCGTCTCGGCCGAGATACACTCCATCTCGGCCGAGATGTGTATTCTTCTTCCTTCCGGTTCACACCTGTGTCGGCATGCAAATCGACCGTCCACCTCGGCCGAGATGGACTTCGTCACGGCCGAGATGGAGCTCCTGC